>OMKP01047822.1:3131-22560 GCA_900302375.1 Bathygadus melanobranchus | reverse complement strand
TATATTTTATTTTATTTTTTACTGTATCACAATTTTTGTAATTTTTTTTGTGGGAACAGAGCATTCAAGTTCAGAGTTCACCTTGGCTCTGCATAGCTTCTCTCCTTACCCCCACCACCTCTCCTCCCTAACCCACTCCCACTTACCCAACCAGGGTTTGAATCCCATCCCCTCTGGGATCCCTTACTTATTTGTTCATACATCCCGGCATTTATAATAGTACTTAGCATTGTGTAGCATCTTATCCTGGCTATCTTGCTGTTTACCAGCAAGTGTTCAACCTAGCAATTATGAGTCCTTGAAACTTGTTCTATTAACCTAACAATCATGAGTGCTTGAAACTTGTTCTTTTCAAATCAAAAATGTACTTATTGTAAGTCGCTTTGGACAAAACCGTCTGCCAAATGCCCTAGATGTAAATGTAAATGAATGAGAGATATGTCATTGTTAGGGCAGCGCATCAGCACCTTAGTTAACCTCACTCCTTCTTAGGCAGGAGTGGATTGGATATGCAGTTCCCTCTGCCCCTCAAATAAGAGACCAGAGAGTGAGTGGTAATTACATGTGTGTCAAGGTCTCTGACACCTTCCAACACCACAAAGTACCCTTCCTGCTGCTGTGTAATGTTAAAGATGTTAAAGAAATCGGAGTGCTAAACGTGAGCAGGATTGGCTGTGATCAAATTGGATCATTTTAAGGGAATAGTGATTGTCATTTTTGGTGTAGGTTGTGTGCAGAACAAAGTTGGTGTAATTTCCTGTTAACGATCAAAAGTGACCATGTTTTTTTCTCCTACTTGGCATCGGCCCATGAATGTCCAATGTTCCATTTTGAACACTTCCACTCCACAAAGATGTTGAAACAAGTCCCGGGCCATAGAGGAATGTGTGTGTGTGTGTGTGTGTGTGTGTGTTCATAGGGTCAACAGGCAGTAAAAAAAAATCAATATCCTGTCACACAGACAACTCCTGAGTAATGAAGAAAAGAGCTGAAATATCCAAAAATATCACATGATGTCCAGGGTAAGGAGCAACGGTTTCCAATGTTCACAGACATAGAATGAACTTGTAAGAGCGAGAGGTTGGTAGGACACATGTATACCACGCACTGTACTGGCAAGGCCCAGATTCTGAGACGCAGGTACATAAAAACACACAGAAGAGGTGAAAAGTGTTTTCCCTAAAAGGAAGTTGTTTCTCTTAGCCCCACCCCAAAAGACACGTTACATTAACGTAGAGTCTCACACCTGTCTCAACATGTCACATTTCTTGCACATTACACATATTCACTCAAATGGTTCCTAGCCCGAATGTCCGAATTGAGCGGAAACAATTTTGGGGCGGTTGAGGGTCAAGGGTCGAATTGGTCAAGTAAGTTAAAGGTGAATGAGCTGGCCTATGACATTTACCTGCAGGAATGTAAATGACTCCTTCAGAAATAATCATAGTGGATATCATATTTTATATATGGACCTCTAAACTAAAAATGTAACCTGTGTGTGTGGCTTACTAGGCTGCACACACACACGGTGCTTTGTGTGTTTCTCAGATGTCAACACAAAGACCAAACGGCCGTTTGTGTTTTTCTTCAGTGGTTCCATCATGAGCTCTGAGGGTATAATGCTGTTAAAGGGTTTCTTTCATTTACATGAATTGGATCTAGCATGATGAGTCATGCTAATGAAGTTACGCTAGCTAACACGTATTACCCGATGAGATCCAATGGAGGTCACTCACTAACAATAGGTTGCAACTCATTAGAACAAACACGATAATGAACGTCAGAAGATCAATGCTTTAGCCTGAGATGAATGTGCTCTGCCATTGGGGTAAAATACTAGTTGTCCAGTGTTCCACCGGAGAACTAAAGACTCGTTCAAGACATTACTTCAACTGAGGACCTTTTTCAAATCAGTAGCTGAATGGACCGCATTTATAGAGCACTTTTCTAACCTGTGGCCACTAGTCGGCCATTAGTGCCTCACATTCACTCATTCATACACACATTCACTCGTTCATACACACATTCACTCAACGGCGGAGGTGTCTGCCATTTTATCGGTTAGGGCTGGGTATCAGGGACACCTCGACACTTACTGACGAGAGCTGGGAACTGAATAAGCAACCTTCCCGACCTCCTGAGCTATTGCCGCCCGGTCATATCAAAAGCAATCGACTTGGGACAGTAAGGGAATTGGCCCTTATGGTCCATGTCCCTTCCTGTTGCCCTCAACTAACCCCAGGTTGTTCAGCTGTTATCGCTCTCTACAGGCCGTTGGGTTTTATTTGCTGCACTCATGTTGCTGTTTATGGCTTTGTTGTGTTATTTTGTTATCACCATTCATTCACTCACTCACTCACCCTCACTCATACTAATACTTACTCATACTGTACTAGTGGCACGGTGGCTCAGTGCCACAACTGTGTGGAGTTTGCATGTTCTCCCCGTGTTCACTCGGGTTCCCCCCATAGAACCCCACAACAAAAACATGCAGAAGAACAGATTGCTCTTCGGTCCTGTCCCTGACCAAGACAGGTCTGAGCGCTTGGACTTGGTCCCCGGGCGCCGTACTGATGGCTGCCCACTGCTCCTGGCTTTCCCTGGGGGAGGACGGCCGGGATGGGAAAACGCAGAGAAGGCATTCCACCGGCGACGCCGATAATTGCATGTGTGTGTGTGTGTCGCCGCTCACAGTGTGTTTGAAGTGTCGACCGTGTGGCAAATAAAAGGATCAATGTCCTCTGATTACTTACTTACTTACCTACCGTCTGTGCTGTGCCTGCAGGTTACGGCCACTCCACGCCCCTGTCGGACACAGGGAAGGCCTTCTCCATCCTGTACGCGCTGATCGGCGTACCGTTCACCATGCTGGTGCTGACCACCAGCGTCCAGCGGCTGATGTACCCGCTGGTCCACGCTCCCATGGCCCTGTTCCAGCGCTCGGGGCTGGACCCGCGGCACGCCTCCTCCATCCACTTCACCCTGCTGCTGGTCGTGATGGTGCTGTGCTTCTTCGTGGCGCCGGCGTTCGTGTTCAGCGCCATCGAGGGCTCCTGGTCGTTCCTGGACTCTGTGTACTTCTGCTTCATGTCCCTTTACACGGTGGGCCTCGGGGACTACGTGCCCGGGGAGCAGCCGAGCCAGAAGTACCGATCACTCTACAAGATTGTCGTTATGGGTGAGTACTTAGCTAGCTTAGCCTAGCCTAGCCTGCTGTAGTGAAGCAACATGCTATTGGAAGAAAATAAAAATAGAATAAAAATATAGTTTTATGCCCGCAGTTGACCCATAGGCATCTTTGAGCAAAATGCCCAACCAACCTTCTCATGAAGGACTTTTTACTTTTTAGATACAACTTGAATGTAAAACGTACACTGACAGAAAACAACCAAAGCAGTACATTGTATACACAGAACTAGTATTTCCTTTTCACAAACTGAGCCACACAAAAGAATCATCAGGTCCTCCTGTAACTGACATGTTCATATATACTGAACTCATTCATTATAACTCATTCATTCTGCACCACTATGGTGGTCAAAAGGTACATTTAGGTCAGCTAGGCTTCTTTTAATAGCACAAATGGTTATTATCCTTGTTTAAGCAAACAAGGTTACTAGGTATTAGAGACCATATCGCATTTTAAACGTTTGAAAATGACTGCTGAAGGAATCATTAGAAAAAAACAATTTTGGATGTTTTAGGATATGAATCTTCGAATCCTTTTATCTTTATTCTTACGTATTTATAATTATACAAATGTGAGCAAGTCAAGTCAATTGTATTTGTACAGCCCTTAATCACAGTTACAGTCTCAAAGGGCTTTACAGGTCGTATATTTATGACACCCCCTAAACCTAGACACCCAAAGGGCAAGAAAAAAACTCCCTTAACAAGGAATCTTTAGAAAGAACGCAGAGTGGGGTACCCCTCCTTCCAGGGGTCGGAGGTTCGGAGTGCAATGTGTGTCATAATGGACATACAGAATAATAATAAAGCAAACAAGTCTCACCCTGGTCACATAATCTACCCTGCAAGTGTTGGTGGCTTGCATTGCATCTTTAGTTGCACTGTATCAGATTTGTACCAGGTGTTATTCAAGTGTGAATATCATGCATCATGTATGAATCATGTATGACTGAATAGAATGGACTACGTCACTGTGGTCTTCTTTCTTCATTTAACCACCCCAAGGTTTTGTTTTATCAAAGGAAGACATGGTCAAGGTGACAGCAGTCACTCACAGGTATGAAAACATGTAAACCACAGCAAGTGCAACAGCACTGAACACACATCCTATGTGGAGTCCGGTCTGTGTGTTTGATAAGCAGGCGGCGGGCTTGCTGGAATTATAGTTATATTGCACTACCTGTTTTACAGGCCTGGGTTGACATCACCAGTTTACTTAATGTTAAGGAAACAGCTACACCCATGAGTCAAAATACAACTTTTCAGCAACAAAGTCTCTTATGTTCTGTGACTATACCCAAATGACTCCCAGCAATGGACTGTTACGCAATACAATAACAAGACTAAAAACGTGTTTAGAAATGCTATGCAGATGCTGAGTAACTTCTGAAGATGTTAAGCAACATGTTTGTCATTGTGAGTCATTGTTCTGATGAACAGGGAAGTGGGAAAGATTGGTGACAGTGGGCATTAGGCAGTAGCTCAGGAGGAAGTGTGGTTGTCTGGCAACTGGAAGGTTGCTGGTTCGATCCCCGGCTCCCCGGTAAGTGTTGAGGTGTCCCTGAGCAAGACACCTAACCCTAACTGCTCCTGACAAGCTGGTTGTTTCCTTGCGTGGTTGACCGCCATCGGTGTATGAATGGTGTGTATGAATGGGTGAATGTGAGGCAATGTAGAGTGCTTTGGAAAAAGCACTATATAAATGCCATCCAAATGCAATCCATAAATGCAATCCATGACAGCAGTGGCAGTTAGTCCACATGTCATCCTAGAGATGTCTAACTGCTACCAGCTCCTTAATGACCTGTATCTGAATTCTGTGTAAGCTGCCTTGCAGCGTTAGCTAAATTTACTAAGAGTAGTAAATGGTAAGTTTCATGCTACAGTTCCAGTTAGCATTCAGTCATTCAGATGATAGGTTTAATTCAACATCCGCCTGTGTCTTGTGGTTGGGGGAGCCCTGGAAAAGCCACTTTATGTGGCAGGTCATTTGCTACACTGGCGCCCAATGTGGGGCCTCGCCGACACAGAGAGGGACACAGAGGCCTCCCAGCACCAGCCCTTTCCCTCATGGCAACGACGGTCATCAGTGGAGCCCAGAGAATGGGGGTGGCCACGCAGGAACCGCCATCAGCCACAGTCTGTTGCTAGCCACCCCTGGTGCTAGCCACCCTTTGTGCCAGCCACCCCTGGTGCCAGCCTGGTGGTTTGTGAGACGCTAATCCACGCTCTGAACTCCATTTCACACGGTCTCATGAGGATAACCAACCATATCGCATCGTTTTGGTTTGGCAACTGTGAACCTCATGGCTCATATGAGTTTGTAAGGCACACACGTCATTCTCTGTTCTGTTACAGTGTCAGATGGTGGCAGTTGCTGTAGGGTTTTTTATAGAGGAGATTTATACGTGTCAAGTGTGCAATTGTGTGATGTAGTGGAGTTGGGTGTGCAGTGGATGGTGTCATGGGGTTGGACCAGTGGTGGTTCCAGACCATTCAACCCGGGGGCCGGGCTGGGCTTCTGTTAGAGCTACATTACACCTTATTGTTATTAGTTTTCCCCGCTGCATTGCAGGAATGAAAAACACATGCACACATGCAATTTTTCAGTATTTACAGATCCCTGATGTGTCAGAAATGGAACTCTGGGGTTAATGTGGAACACAAACAGGTGGAAAGTTTATGAAGACAGACGTGTAGGCCTACAAATACATACACAAACGTATGCAAATACATAAAAAATACTCATGCAAAAACACAAATACTCAGACAAAGAAAGACAGTTTTTGTAGGGCTGTGTGTCTCCCTACTATCGTCCTTGTTGTCTATGTGGTGTTATCTGTCTGTTTTCTATAGCTCACCTATTTCTTTTTTTTATTACGACCTTTCCTTGCTTGTATGAAAATCCTAAGAATTTAATGACCCGTTGTTTTAAGACCGGAGTGTGACCGGAAGGTTCTGGGTTCAAACCTGTAGGCATCCCTGAGCAAGATGCCTAACCCCCTACCTGCTCATTAATGACATGTATACACAAAGGCTAAGTCTGCTAAATGACTAAATGGAAGTGTGTGTCACACTACCAGTTGTGTTAGCCGTTTATCAGCCAATTGAAGATATGATCTTGTTGTTTTTAACTTCTCCCTCCATGTACTTCCCTAATCCCCTGGCCAGAGTGTGCAGAGGTTCAGTAATGGTGGTGGTGGGGGGGGGGGATATCTATCTCGGGGATTAGAACCAGTTTGCTGAGTCACTCCACTTGTTGTGGCGGTACTAAGAACAAGGCCTACGTGTTTACGACCAAGTCCATGTTTTATTCCATGTTTGCTCTGGTTCTACGGCTCCAGGCTGCCTAGAGAGTACAGCTTCCAACCATTACACTGCTTGGATTGTTTGCCATTCAGGCTGTGGTTTTGTTTGTTGCCACATAGCAACCTAATGAGTTTGGTGTTTTAATTTGGTCGGCTGGATTCTATTTATAGGGTTAGGGTTAGGGAAGATGTAACCAACAAAAAAAATTTTTATATATAGACTGACATTAAGACCTATTCTAAGAAGGGATAAAATACTATTTTCAGGCATATTGAACACTTCCCACTGTACTGAGGCCCCTGTAATCCTAAACAGTTTTTGGCCTACTTGTACATTAAACGTGGCTGTTTTGTGGGACCTAAACTGACCTAAATGGGTATATAGGGCAGAGTTAATGCTGTGAAATTTGAACTGACATATTATGAGGAAATCTCCGTTCGGGCCCCTGAGACCATCTCAGACAAGGGGCCTTACACACACGCACCATGGCAACGCTTTTCTACAAAGAAACATGCATGCATTGTATAGAGGTTTCAAAATGCAACTCGGCAGTACTGAGTTAAACAAGTAATAATCTGAACTATATGAGCATATTTACATGAGTTAGTACACATTAATAAGTCTTAGGATCTAGCTCATAGGAGCCCCAGATATGTTTGCTTTGTTATTCCAAGGGCCCCCTTACATTTGAGTCCAGACCATAGCTAGGCCCTTCCATTGAGTCACTGCGGGTGAAAAATAATAAACATTAAGAGGATGCCTAACATCTAACTGCTCATTAATGGCATGTATCTAAAAACAAATTCAGTGTAAGAAGCGTCTTCTAATCAATGTAGTATGTGAAATGCTACATGCTATGTAAGTGAAATGGTAAAAGCAGCATCATGTGACCGCCTGGCTCCTCTCTCCCTACTCTCTTGCAGTCTACCTGTTTGTGGGTCTGATGATGATGTACCTCCTGCTGCGCGCCTTCCACAAGATGGCCGACCTGCACGGCCTCACCAGCTTCCTGCAGCTGCCACACTGTGAGGAGCACGAGGACGACCAGCAGCCCATCCTGGAGGAGGGCCCCGCCGATGCCTCCACGCCCGCCCCCCTGCACCGTAGAGCTGCCACCAAGCGGCCCCTGGAGCCCGCGTCCCAGCCCTCTTATAACACCATCGGCAAGGGCTAAGTCCAGAGGAGGGAGTCTTGTCCCCCCCACCTCCCAGTTGTGGATCAGAGATCCAATCAGAGGAGGGTTTTGCATGATGTCACGCACATTCCAAGCCGCCATCTTGGTTCATTTTCACCATTATGATATGAATAATAACAACCCGTTACTTCTGCAGTTGTTGGTCAAGAATTAGCAAGATGGCAGGCTTGCGCTTCAGATCACATGATGTGAAACCCTCGTGTGCTGAGACCTGATGGGGCCGAATCTCAAAACATTCAGTTTTTTCCATTTTCCAAGAGATTCATTAAACCCTCCATTCAAGTAACAATGGCCGCCCACCGAGGCTGATGGTGGTCATATGAACTCACCAAAAGAAATCATGGTAATATCAAAATCTGCTGGGATTCCGAGTGGGACCTCTCTGACAGCCCTGATAACTCTGACCAACAGTCATCATGCACAAGTAAAGGAACCATGATTGCTCCTGCAGAATCCCATTCGTTACTCTGAAGCCCTTTTCACACCAACACACAAACGTAGAACGCAAGCAGAAACTTTTATGCACCCCTTGTCTTCACATTGGAGGTGTATGTAATCCCACGCCAGGCGGAGGTTTAATATATAGGCCTAGGCTCCAGGCCTGAAAAATGCATACCCTACTCCGCAATGCGTCAGCTCCACCTGCTGAAAGCTCTACATTTACGTGTTGGGGTGGTATTGCCTTAATAAGGCATGGACCATAGGGCATGAACTCAACATAAAACACAGCCGACCTTCCAATAAGCCGCTACTGCCCCCCTGTGTTCATAAAAAATATCTTTGGTTTTGGTGACATGTTTCTGACTGCTACGTCAAAGAGGGGATGTTCTCTTGTGTGCTGCTGCCCCCTGGTGTTTATGTTGGATACTGCTTTTGAACCAAAAGCAGTATCCAACCCTAATGGGGTGAAAGGGTCGGAATGGAGGGGAGGGTTAGTAAAAGAGAAATACATAGAAATGAAGTGTGGAAGCATTACACAGACCTACATATAATATGTACAAGTTACTGTACAACTAAGTAACTTGATCACAACACAACTAACGAGACTGAAATGCACTTTGCCGTACCATGGCAGTTGTTACTGTATGTTTACACAAATGTCTTGCCATATCTTTGTAATTAATGACAACTGTATGTTTATTCATATTGCAAATGACAATGTGCATATTCATATTTGTAATGGGCTTTTAATATTATATTTCTAGTACTTTGAGTAAATGTACGTACGTCTTTGCTGTGCTACTAGTACATCTTGAATACATCGGTCTTGTTTTATTTATGGTTAGGCATACAGGCAAAATACAATACAATACATATAATAATACATATAATATACTAAATAAAAGATCAAATTGGAACAGTCAATAGCTGTATGTATGTGTATTCCACAGGTTAATAGGCCTAATGCATTCCAAGGTAAGACACCAAATCATGTTGTCAATATTGACAAGTCTGGAAATAAGTCTTGATAATAGTCACATTCATTGCTTTGGAAAGTGGACTATCTGCTGAACTTAACGGGCCTCAGTTGAAGTCCCTACTTCCTAAATACCCATGGGCAAGGGATATACCCCCTGCATTGCTGAGCAGGAGTTAATCAAATGTGTGTATGAAGGTTGACCAAGTAATCTAAAAACAAAGTTATTTTTCAATTTTATTTAAAAACGTTAAGATAAAATGGACACGACTGGTCTAAAAACATTTTAGAACCAAGCCCCAAAACATAATACACATTTTAAATCATTACAATAAAATAACTGCTATGGCAATACATTAAAAAACTAATACATTTACTTATACAATTTTATCTCAAGCGTGTCACTTGTAAATATTCTGACACATAAACCATTGCATAGAAAGCAACTTTGATCCATAATTGATAAGAAATTAAACCTGAAAGAGGTATCAGAATGTGCTTTCTCAAAACAACTTTTTGCGAGCGTTTCCAAACCAAATATTTGGAAGTGGAAGTGGGTGAATCTTTCCGATAATATAATATAATACAGGCTGTTTACATCTCAGCCAGGCTCAATCTGAATGAATCTGATGTCATCAACATGGTTTTCTTTCAAAGACTCGGAAACATTGCTACATTAGAACATTGCATCACTATTTACAATCAGATTTTTTTTCCAGACATCAGATGCCATCATTCTGCATCTGCAGCATAGCAACGACACAATTAAAAGTGCAACGCTCGCATTACCTGCCAGCGCCCCCACCCCCACCCCCACCGAACGAGACCTCGTAAAACCACATGATTTAACAAGAACTGCATGCTGGACAACATGCGTCACGGGCAGTGCAACCCGGTGGGCCCGACCGCTGAGGTTTTGGCACGAAGGCGGGTGAACTTGTGTTGCAGGTCAGAACCAAGCCAAGATCAAGTGTGTACCAACATTACAAATAGTTATTTTAAACGTTATAATAAATAGGGTCAGATATAACTAACAAGACATATCTCTGTCATCTCCCCCTTGGACCACAAATGAAGTCATTTAATAACTTGATATAAAACAAAACTCTAATTACATTGCATGTGTAACCCTCTAATAACATTAGGACTAGAACAATAAATTGAGATGTGTTAGTATTGTTAGTAATGTTCTCCAAATTAGTAATGTTCTCCAAATTCCCCTGACTATACTCATGTCACCTCAGTTTTAAAAATGATGTGGACTTGTAAGCCTTGTCACCGTTTTGCTAACATACCTGGTCCTACAAGAAGCCATCTCAACACGCAACTATCCAATCACATACCTGAGCTGTGTGATTGACAGCTCTAATACAGAATCAACATGAGACACAGCCCTGGGCATATACTAACTAGCAGACTGTTAGGCCAATGCTAGATACGTTTAACCCCTCAACAAAATATGATTGTTGTTGAGGTTTCTTTTGTTTAAAAGGTAATGTCTAGCTAGCTAGCAATTACATTACTAGCAATGCAAACATAAAGGCACATACACCATAGCCCTCACATACCAAAACACTGATACGAACACAGATCTGTGCGGCTGCATCGTCTCCTACTCGTCATTAGATTGGTGTCTCGGAAGCCAACCATTCTTAGCCTTCCTGATATCATTCCACCTGAACTAGCCTAAATCTCAGTTAGGCCTGCAATTATGGACAACCATCTCATAAAAACTCATGGGGCTTTGTGAACCCCATCCAACAACTTAAAACAATTTAAATATAGAATTACACTTTCTAACATATATAGAATATAAAAACAGTTGCTTCTAATTAATTCAGTGTCTTTGTTTCAGGGCGTCTTCACCACCGCCTCAGTCTATAAGTCCAGAGCTCTTCTCCCCCAGACCACCCCTCACGACTCCACCAGGACCTCCATCAGGTGGTCCAACTCCAGGCCATCTCTGGCCACACCCTGCCCAGGGAATGGCGAGGAGGGTGGAGAAGGAGAGGAAAAGGAGAAGAAGGAGGAGGAGGTGGAGGGGGTTATGGACGGGTTGAAGGAGGAAATGGAGGGCAGGCACCACAGACTCTGGTTGAAAGATATGAAGGGAGAGGAGTATGAAGAGAACGATAAGGAGGATGGAGTAGCAGAGGAGGAGAGAGAGGGCAGGTATTTCAGAAGCTCCTCTCCACTGGGGTGGCCTTCTCCCCTCGACCCCAGCACTCCCAGCTCCCTCTCCAGCAGGGACGTGTCTATGTCCTGGAACAGGTCGTCCAGGGCCAGGTCTCCGAGGTAACTGGACCTCATCACCTCCACACAGCCGTCTGTTGTCCTACTCTCCTCCGCCTGCTCCCAGCAGGGACCCCTCACCCCCTGCTGCTTGGAGGCTCGCTCTCCCTCTGGCACCGCCAGGTTCTCCAAAGACCTCAGAGGTGTCCGCAACGTAGCCAGGGAGCCGCTGTGGTTTCCATCGATGCTGGACTCCAGAGAGGTCAGGATGGAGGAGATGGCGGCTGACAGGGAGAAATCTGGATCGGACGACATGGACTCCCAATCCTCCGAGTCTCCTTCCATACACACATCTGGCGCGCTCGCTTGGAGGTTCGCCTGAAGTCCACTGGACGCAACGCTATTTTGATGGTTCTGTGAGGAAGACACATCACTGACTACAGCTGGATGGCTGTTATGAACCGTCACCGTTAACTGGCGATTCGGTGTGGCCATTGCAGTGGCGCCGTTCTCCTTGGACTGGAGTGCGGCCGCGGCGCTACGGGGGGGCGGCGACCCCCCATCTTTTTCCACGGCTGCCTTACTAGCCTCCGAGGTAATTCGCCGAAGAGTGTTTGCTATTAAAACGGATCGCCGGAGGCTGGGTTCGGCTAACTCCTGTCCATGTCGGTATTTGTTGAGAGAGATGTGCAGCACTAACTGGCGCTGTCCGTCCGACGCCACGGCGGTGGGGTTTTCTGTGACATCTGCGTCCTCCGGCGGGACTTTACGCTTCTGCCCCTTCATGATCATCTTTTGACTGCAGCAAAGAGAGGGAAAAGCATTACATTGTTAGACATTTCGTGGATGATGATAGTACACACTTGGTAAAGGGGATTGGCGGACATAGCAGGTCCCGAGAAAGCGAACGAACTGCAACTTTAAACGCGAACAAACCTGTTGATTCTCCTCCCGTCTTTCCACTTTTAAATGCGTTGTACTCGACCTTTAATTGCTTCTAACGTCGTTTCGGCTCAATAAACGCATACTATGATTCAAACAAAATGGTTTAAAATCCGTAAAGTGCGGAGAAGATGAATCAAAGTCGTAGGCAGAGGAAAATGTAGTTCTTCTCCCGCCCGGGGTTTCAAGTTAAAGGTAGTGGGGGGAAGGTCGCGACGAACAGCATCATGGGTAATGCAGTTCCCTGGTGTAGTTTTATCAGCTGTTCCGTGTTCCTAATATAGCTCCGGTTAAAACACGTTAATATGTCATTTATGCTAACTTTAATCTATTCACATGTCATTTGATCGACTACTATGAATATAACATTCACTTCCGGGGATGTATTAAAAAAGAGTAATTGTGAGTCATTATATTTGGGAATTGGTTGCTTAATGATTACGTCAACCTTTGTAAAGTTCCTCGGTTTCGATTGCTTTTTACATCAAATCCATCATTACATACACGTTGACAACGAGTTACAGGCTACAAATTGTGTTACAGGGGATGGTTTAATCCGACATTAAGTTTGAAAAGTGAAGATTCATAACTTTAAAAGAATGTCACACTCCGAGTGGATTAAACTTTAACAACATATCCAACTTCACTTTAAGATCGTTGGTCATAAAAATATATGTCTCAAGTTCGCCAAGATCACCTACCTCAGTGTTGCTGCTGGTACCAAGTCAGTGTTTACTAAAGTATGCATCGATACGGATCGATTTCCTGATGTAAAGAGCAGTCGGGCTGCTACTTTGAAAAACAGTTGTGGCCCCGCCCCCCACCGAGCATTGGTCAGCTGAGGAGGACACATGACCTCACTTCAAAAAGTATTGATCCACCTCAGATGCCGCTACCGATTAATAAGGCGATGTCACGACTTAACCCTTATATTGTGTTGGGGTCAAATTTGACCAGTTTTCAAGTTAAGATATGTAAAAAGTACCATTTACGTTTTTTTATTGGAACAAGGCTTCATGAGTTCCTCAGAAACAGCTATTTTAACACAAAAAAAGAAATTGTCACACCCTACCCCACCAAGGATGGGGTAGGGTGAAGGGTTTGTGTTCCCCCCCCCACACACACACAATGAACCTGCCAGGGGGAACAAGAGAAAGAGGCGCCAGTCCTGCCCTGCCAACAAGGACAGAAAAACCAGTACCACTTGCCACACATGTGAGAAACACATCTCTAAGGAGCACACTAAAACAATCACACTGTGATTCATGCATGTAAACACACACACACACACACACACACTTGTCAATGATCAATGTTCAATTTGAAGGTGTTATTTTGAACACGCACACACAAAGAGACACAAACCATGTCGTCAGTGTTCAATTTGAGAGAGAGATAAACTTGCTCTTGTTCATGTTCTTGTTCAATTAGCATTTTCTATTTTGAGCAAAATTAAGTTTGGTTTTATGAAAAAGAAAGGACTTTTTACCTTTTTCCTAACATAAATCTATACTGGTCAATTTTGACCCGTAACACCACAGATGTCACTATGGTTAATAATGTTAAGTTCAAAAAATCTAAAAGTTCAAAAAAGTAATATATTTTGTAGGTGTGTTCTAATATTAGTCTATTATAGTCAGATAACATAATTACCCATTGTCTTCACTATAGGAAATATAATGAGTGAATTTAAACATATTTTTAATTGAAAACGAGTGGTATATTGTAAGATGAAAGGTCCATGGGGCCAAAAAAATAACATTTATATGTTTATATGGATATGAATGCATAATAAGTTAGCTATGAGGTGAAAAACAATATTGGATGATAATAATCATTGTTTTTTGAGTATTTTGGGCTGAGTTAAATCATGGATCAAATTTGACCCGCTAACACAAAAGGTGTGGGCAGCTTCCTAACACATTACAAGCGTTAACCTTGTATGAGTTGTTTTTTACGTTACTTAATTCCGGTAGATATTGGGCATTCATTTGCGTTTTAGCTATAGCAGATGAGGCTTATATGCCAAATACTCCACAGATTGTTTCTAAAATTGTAGGAAAGTTGTTATCTAGACTACTTTTGCCTGAAGTCAATTAAGTGTGTCACATGATTAAAAACTTGTATGTTGTGTGTAATAAAGTATTTTATTTCAAAAGCTGTAGAACGGACAAACGCAAAGTAACAAGAGGCATCACATGGCCTGTTTGAACATTTGTGAAACAATTTCAAAATGTTTACATAACTGGCAAAAAATCACACTCAGCGCAGGTTGTCTATGAAATACAATCTAAACAGACTTGTTTTTTCCTTCAGTATATATTCCAAAAAAGATATACTTTTATTTCTTGCACAATTGTGCTTGCCAAAGGCTGCAATGTGAAATTGTGAACACAAAACAGAAGACATGTATGGCTCCTGTGTTGTGTTCAGGGGGGTCTTCTGTGTTGTGTTCAGGGTCTTTTGTAGTCTCCAGAGACGCCCACAGTCTTGCCGTTCCACTGGGAGGTGGACAGGCAGCTGACGAAGAAGTGGCCCAGGTCGTGTTTGGATATGGCCCGGCCTTTCAGCATGTTCTCAGTCACCGTGTACTTCTCAGTCAGAGGGAAGTCGTCTGGAGGGAGAGAGACACCCAGGGTGAGTGTGTAAGAGAGACCGGGTCAGGGTAGCCAGTGATGTGGTGAGGATGTTTGACTCCCGGTCAAAAAAGGTACTGGGTTTAAGTCCCAAGGTCTGCAGCCTGCCTGTAGGCAAGATGCCAAACCCCTTACCTACTCCTCAATGACATTTTTTTAATAGCCATGTAATTGGCTTTGGCTAAAAGCGTCTGAACACCTCATAAACACACTTAAAAATGACTCATAATATCTAGCCATGTATTATAACATCAGTGTTGGGCACGACGGACCAGTTAGTTACTGTTAGACTCAGGAACCATTGCTAGCAAGCACAGCCAACCGATTTCTTTTTGGCACACATGATATGAAATCCGCTCCTATAAATTCAGTAATTGGTAAATCTGTCAAGATAGCTAAATGGCTTGATGAATTGATTATTAAGACATTTATTCACCCCCCCACTCCTAATACAATCTGTACAATGGGTCTTTTATTTTGAGAAATGTGAGCGCTTTTATTGGACGATGATAATAACTGTTTTATAATGTGTCTCCAGTCTCACCAGCGATGTGAGGCGGCATGACGGCCACGTAGTCGAGGCCGGACTCCTTCAGCACGGTGTACATCCTGTCATGGTCCTCCGTCAGAGCAAGTAGACGGGCGGGAACCTTGGAACGCTCCCACAGGAGAAAGGCTGGGAGCAGAGAGGAAGAGGATGGGAGGAGGAGCAGAGGAAGAATGTATGGCAGGCGGTTGGTTTTAACTGATAGTAACTAGAAACACAGGATGTGGGAGAAGGAGAACAGGAAATAGAAATGTTGGCAGGTTGAGGTAATTCACAGTGGTGGGAAAGCAGGACTGAGACTGTCTAAACTAATGGTGATACAAATATTTGTACTGTATTTGCTCATGCCCAGTATATTATTATGTGGCAAAAACATATACTTTCAGTAACCAGCACAAATACAATATAATATTATTTTTCATTTTTCATTTCAAGTTTATTGAAAAGTAAAGAAAGGCTTGTAGAAAAGTGCTAAATCAACCATGAAGGCCTGAAAAACACTCAAACCAAATGCCATGGTTTACAATCTAGTGTTTCTTTTGTATTCTACGTTGAAAGAACACTGTTGTTCAAAGGCACTGCCTCAGTGTTGGAGTGCTGGTGGTGGGGGAGCGGTGGGCTTCATACCTGACAAGCAGCCGATCACCTTGGAGATGCCACGAGCTTTCATGGCGTCCACAATGTTCCTTGTGCCCTCTGACAGCATGGTGGTTGGGCCTGGAGAGGAGAGATTTTTTAAGACATAACAATGACTACATGTATGTCTTAATAGTTTTAACAAATACATAAACATTTGATAACCATTTTGATAACCAGGACAAGAATAAAACAAACTGGCCTTTTTTTGGAAGATATGTTATGGTACACTCATTTGATTAGATTTTCATAAGAAGTCACGTTGCTGCCTCCTAGTGGACGTAATGCAGTGTGACTTCATTTACAGGAAATCATGTGATATTGTCAACTTTTATGCAGAGGGCAGTTGTGTGACATCAGTTGACATCTACATGGAGAGGCATGAGAGGGAAATAAACAGCAAATGAGTAAACAGTTACTCAGTCAGTTGTCATGTGAGGAGTTGGGTGAGTTTTATCTCTTATCTCTATATGTACGTGTGTGGGCGCGCATATGTGTGTGTGATAGTCCAGCCTTACTGATGTCACTGCGGGTGCCCAGGACGATGATAACAGCATCCTGGCCCTCCAGGGTCTTCTGCACATCAGCTTTGTTCAGCACATCACCCACCACCACTCTGGAGGCCCGGTGGCCCTCGGGGAGCCGCTGTGGGTCCCGCACCAGCACCGTCACATTGTACCCTGGCCACGGAGAGAGAGAGACAGAGAAAGAAAGAGAGAGGGGGAGCAAGGACAGGTTCATCTGGTTTTCATCTCATTTAGATCAACTGCCCTCTTACAGTAATGGAGGACGTTCTATTCAATGATTTTGGTCTTCTGTAAGATAGGATCCAGTGAATTGCCGACTCTAAAACGTATCAAGGATCAAGTTTTAAAAAGTTGAATTAGTGTTGGTGATAGAGGGAAGAGACACGCTACAGAAGATACGGCCATACACAGCCCCAGTGTTATTATTAAGATTTAAGCACAAAAAACTACATTCTAACCTTGCTTGGATCGTTAAATACATTTCTACAATACAGTCTGTTCTAGAGTCTCCAACACCTTGGAAAGGAGTGTGAACACACCCCTTCTGCGTGGAGGAGATTGTGGAGGATTGTGGCGAGGAACAGCATGACTCAGCAAAACGCCACCAGCCTGGCCCTTAACCGCCAAGGGCCAGGCTAGGATGTTAAGTGCTGTGTCATGGTGGCTGTAACGGCCACTGTGACACAGCACTTTTTTTGACCAGTTGTCACACAGTGGGAAGAAAATTAAAATGCTTACATGTGTGACAAACTCTACATTAATTAGAGCTTGTATCTATCTTCTGTAACTAACTCTTCAGCAATGGAGACTAATGATCCGCCAATCTAGAACAGTGACCCCCAAACTCAGTGACCCCCAAATCTTCCCCGTGTTGTCTGACACCCACTTCAATTTCTTCACTTCAACCTCTTCCAGCTGTAGGCCTACACGTGGCAACTGAAAATGTAGATCATTACATTTACATTTACATTTAGGGCATTTGGCAGATGCTTTTATCCAAAGTGACTTACATTAAGTACATTTGTGGAAAGAGGGAACAACAAGATATCGCTGACGGTGCAGTACAATTTGAATCGAAATCAGATCATCTGTACATATTCAAATTACAGGACAAAGTACCCATGTATACCCTTGGATATGTAGTGTAGCCCAGTTTGTGAATTTCTGATCAAATATAATATCAATCCAATTCCACTTCACACCTCCATTAGTAATGATGCACTAACCATGTAATAATAATAATAATAATAATAATAATAATAAACAACTTTTTTTAGTGTAGCATCGTCTAAAACATGTTCACAAAGTGTATTGATAAATTGATCAAAACAATGCAGGCTACTATACTATTAAATAATATTAAATACACAAATCAAGAGTGTATGTAGATAATACATCGGAATCGTTTGACTGTATGATACACACAATATCAACATGTATTAATGAACGTGCAGCCTTCACATGCAGTTGCAGGTCTACTCATGTCTCATGCACATGAACACATGTGTATATTATATGACACCTTGCATGTGTTGCTATACAATATAGACAATATAGACAATAATAACATGAACATGAACATTCACTATCCGTTGCCATCCTGACCTGTCATGTATGGAATTCCGTTATCTATTGTGTAATAACTTCACCACTTAGTTTTATATTATAGTATTATAACACCGTAACAACACAGAAGTTACAGACGTGTTAGACCCTATATCTTCTATTTACATGGCCATGGCGTCTTACCTGCGGCCGCAGCTAGGGACAAGGTGGCTGTACCGGTCATGCCGGTTCCGCCGAACACGGCCACGTTCTTCACGGAGTCAGACATCGTCACGGTCGAGATGCGACACAGAGTGACTACTTTGCGAGAGCGGTGAAATTGAAAATGTAGGGGTGGGAGTACACGGTACATTCACTGTGGGGAGAAGAGTACGTTCTATATGTACAGCCACGCCCCTTTAGATGAACCACTGATCGAAAGCGAAACGCTTCCGCATAACACATTCCATGCCCCGCCCCTGAAGAATGAAATTAAAGGGGCAGCGTCCATGTATATTTTAGGAGCGATGCCTTCCCCAATCTCATTAATATCGATATGAGATTAAACTGTTGGCACTGTGCTATGGGTTTGCCATTTTAGTGGGATGAAAAAACCAAAAACAACAGTCTATAGTTAAAGTTACCCTAAGACCGTATGATTTCAATTAATGTAGTTCTGTAAATTGAGGTAATCTAAACAAAAAAACGCATACGTAGCTTATCCCAATGATTTATTTATGTCATGCTGTTCACGATTTTTGCTTGCGTGCGCGCGTGTCATAGGATAGATAGTGCGTGCGTCTCTCTCTCTCTCTCTCTCTCTCTCTCTCTCTCTAGTGCACCGCCGCACTGATGCTCGCGTCCTTAATGTCAAGAGCATCTTCTGCCGGCTGCTGCTGCTGCTGCTTCTATAGGCTATACAACATAGTCGCTGGGCACAGCTGCCACGTTTTAAGGCATATGACGGCGGGCCACTGCACCTGAGTCCATCGTTTGCGCCATCGTCGTCCACGCTAGTGAGGACTGGCCATCGATCAGTGGCGGCTCCTTGACTCAGCGATGCGAGCTTAAAGGAATACAGCGAAGTGCATGTCTTCGCCGCTCGTCCGCTGCTCCATTGATAACAGTCTGCTCATCGATTCAACCGAACGACTTCTGTTTTGGTGGATTAAACAACCCCACAATTGATACCGACGCTGCAGGTAAAGTCCGGCTCAAATCGCACCGTTACTCTTTTATAAAACGTAGTGGTGC
>OMKP01047800.1:10110-20459 GCA_900302375.1 Bathygadus melanobranchus | reverse complement strand
AGTGAACGTCACGCATTCCGTTCGCGTCTTTCAGTCACACAGTGGCTGTCAATCACTCGGACACCAACGTGGCGCTGGGATTTGCTCGCAGGACGTCGGCGGACTATTGATTTTAGATAATGAATTTTCTGTTTATATTACGGCCGTTACCTCCTTCCATTTTTTTAGCCCCCGTTTCCGGTGAAGCAGAACTGCGGATCTCGGTACGATTTAAGTTTTTGGGGGGTTTTTTTTATTGTAAGCCGAGTTCGGGCAATTAATAACATGTTAGCGAATCGCCAGCGCGACAGAGAGTGTAAAACAGGGAACGAGGGCGCGAGGGAGGTAGCGCTTGTGTGAGAGCAGCGACAAGGAAGGGAGGAAGAGGGAAACGTACGTTTTCAAGCTTCGTCGCCTTCTACCAGGTGTCTGCGCCCGCATGACTTCATCCAAGCACCGCAATCAACGTCCTTAATGAAATAAGTAATTAACATATTATAATTGTACTTGGTGTGATTTGACAGAAATCATTTTCCATATCTAATACTATGCTAATTTAATCTGCTTCTCTTACACGCCAACATGACCTTTTTGTAATTACGTTTCACGGTGGATTTCTTCACTGTTCTTAAGTAGGTGTGTGTGTCTGTCTGTCTGTCTGTCTGTCTAGCTGTCTGTCTAAAAGTGTGCGTGCGTGTGTCTGTGCGTGCGTGCGTGCGTGCAACATGTGTATAAGCATATGTATTTCCGTGCGCATGTGACGCATTGATTAGCCAGGGGGTAGACGTGTCACCAATATGCTTGGGGACGTACGTCTACAATTAGTACATCTTTTGAAGTGGGGAGGGAGCTGTTTGGGGGGCTAACCACGAGGTTTACTAGCAGGGCTTTCAAACCACACGGACAAAACCGCTCGCTCTTATCCTGCGCGTCTTCCAAACTAGTCCTCTTGTCTGTCATGTCACCATCCGCTCGTTTTCAAGTCATGTGAAGAAGATAACAACCGAGAACTTTCTAAAAAAAGGTTAAGAACGTAGGAAATCGAGGCGAGGCCACAAGTGCACTGTTGTGTAGTGGAGACAGATGGGCTTCTATCTCTCAACGCTCACAGCACTGTCGGCGAACATCCATCTGACTTTTGTCCCGTCACCCCCATACACGCACACGCGCGCACGCACACACGCACACACGCACACACACACACACACACACGCACACACACCCCCTTCTGTCTTTATTCTGTTGGCTTTCTCGCTGAAGACAACACAGCGCCCTGAGCGATCAACAGACTTTTCCGGACGTTTCCGATCACGGGAGACGCCAACGATCATCATCATCATCATCATCATCAGCATCATCATAACGTCTCATGTTGATTTACCCCACAGTGGAAAATAAAGAGACACAAACCCCATATTTTATGTATTCGTAAAAGGTCAACGCGTCCAGGAGGACCGTACGAAACGGAGAGGAAGTAATCTGACGCTATAGCAAGGAGATATAATGAGTGACAGAATACGTGCTAGCAAGTAACGACGACTTAGCATACGGCGGACGTTTCCTCCCTTTGTTGGCCTCTCATGTGACGGCTCCGGCGCCCCCGAGGTGCGCTGTCAACACACAACAAACTGTTATTCCTCACTTCGGATACGCGCGACACGCACAGTATCATCACCACAGCCTAGACGTGACACCGTTGCTCTGTGTTCTATGGCGTACGCTTTGAGACCAGCGCTTATTAGTTCACTGGGACTGTAAAGGTCGGACGCTCTGTGTGTGCCGACATGAATTGGAGCCAGATCAAATTGGACCATCAAACAGAATGACTAGTAGTGTAGAGTAGAGTAGAGTCATCCTACAGAGGATAAAGGGGAAACATGAAGATACCGAGAGGCTTGACCGTCATAATCCTAAACAACCTGGGTATCATATCTAAACGTTGACTTGCTATTGGTTTTGTGTTAAATCAGTGGCATAGGTAGGAGCGGAGAGGAGAAGATTTACAGTAGTCATTTTGACTTGAAAGCATAGTAATCAGTAATTGGCCTAATTAACACAGTTAGTAGCAGCCTACTGTAGTAAAGACCGAAAAACAACAGTGAAATTCACTAACTGAGGGTTCCCGTTTCCTTCCTCGGGATTAATTAAGTGTAAAATGTGAAAAAAAAGTTAAAATAAACTACGTGTGACTTGAAAGTTGCCTAAACAACATTTTCTAAAATGTCTGGCCTATTTGGCGCGGATTAGGCTACCATTCTTCAATCGAGTGCGTTTGTAGCTCGCACAAAAACGTCTCGTTATTCATGCAACGGGATCACATTCCTCACTTAAGATGGATTTGGTAGCAATTATCAGGGGACAAGCTATGGAGGGGGAAAATGATATAATCTAGGTTAGCAAGACATTCGTTTATAGCTTGTTCAGCTCCTTGTTGCCATGTAGAAGGTGTCTCTTTGCATTTGGTATTGTGTCTACTTTAGTGCTAATCTCTTGTGTGTTTCCCGCTGTTGTGATGGGCCTACACCCTCCCCCCCCCTGGTATTATGTCCCCTCCTCCTCCCAAACTAACCTGGAGCTGAGGTAAGGCTGTAGGCCTGCGATCCCCTCCGACGATATTAACTCTCTTAATTAATTAATCAACAATACATAAATAGGAATTTACATTAATTAACATTCATGTATGTTAATTAGGGTAGTAACATTGATAAACAGCAATATATGTCAACGGTTATCCATGTACTCCCGACTCGTGTGTGCATGTGTGGACGTGTATACACATACATGCACATGTGTAGATATACATGTATGTGCACATACAAGTGTTTGTACAGGAATGACAACACGGATCAGATCACACTCCTCTACCCCAGCACGCCTAGCAAAACAACCCAAAATGGACCCCGCGAGGAGAGAGAGTAATGCAGTGGAGCTACGCACGCCCTCAAGGCTGTTCTAACACTCCACCTCTCTCTCTGCCTCTCTCTCTCTCTCTCTCTCTCTCTCTGCCTCCCTCTCTCTGTCTCTCGGCCTCTCTCTCTCCCGCGGCGGCAGTGTGTGTGAGTGGTATCCATCTGTCAGTTGTCAGTTGCCAGGTCGTGATACAGAGAGCTGTCACTTCTCGTCAGCCCGCATGGCTGAGGCCTTTTCACCACATGCCCTGCTTCCACACAGAAAGAGAGAGAAAGAGAGACAGAGAGAGATACAGACAGAGAGAGAGAATGGAAGGAGACGGTTAAGCTACAAGAGTGGAGACAATTGGCTGCTGAGACTTGGAGATAGAGCTGAAAACATAGAACATATAGAGATAGACTTGGACCGGGTTAGAAACAGAGTTGGAAACAGATAGTTAAAAAGAGAAACCATTAAAAAGAGAGAGGTAGAGTTAAAGAGAGTTAAAAAGAGAAACCATTAAAAAGAGAGGTAGAGTTAAAGAGACAGTTAAAAAGAGAACCATTAAAAAGAGAGGTAGAGTTAAAGAGACAGTTAAACCCGATGGGATAGATTTAAAGAGGGATATATTTAAACAGAAACAGATAGTTAAATAGAGACAGGGTTAGAGAGTTACAGAGAGATATGGTTAAGGAGATGCAGTTAAAGGGAGATGGTGATAGTCAAAGATAGATGAGATACAATAAAAAGATAGATACAGCTAAACAGAGATACACATACAGTTAAAGTGACAGACACAGATAGATAGCTAAAAACAGATATAGTCAGAGATATCTCTTATAGAGATAGTTAAAGAGATAGATGTATTGTCAAAGAGATAGATAGTTAAATAGATAGATATACAAAGAGATATAGAGACAGTTAAAAAGAGATATACTGTCAAAGAGATATAGAGATAGTCAGAGATAGATATACTGTCAAAGATATATAGAGATAGTCAGAGATAGATATACAGACAAAGAGATATAGAGACAGTTAAGAAGAGATAGAGAGACAGTTAAGAAGGGATAGAGATACTGTCAAAGAGAGATAGAGATACAATCAAAGCAAAACAGCGATACAGTTAAAGAGAGAGAGTGGGCGCGAGGGAGCCGGTGGTTATCGGCGGTTATCTTAAAACATATAAAAAAGGCTGAGGCTGACGGCAGCAAGCAACGAGCACATTATTTATAAGCACTAAGCCGTCTCTCAGTGTGTACACTGTGACAGTGGAGTCACTGCCCGGGGCATACCACCACGATCCACCAGAATTGACATCGCAGCGCGACTGGGCCGGATTAAGATGTATGAACGAAGTTGTCAGCGTTGCAAAGGGTACGTCGGTGGGCAACGATGCACCCTGTGGCTGCTACGGCAACAGCAGACACTGTACGTGGGTGTACGCGTAGAAACAGGAAAACAACACCGCTAGCCGCCAGTGTTAGAACGCATCAATACTGCCAATATTGTGGAGCACACCGGGGTGTTTTAAACGTGCTTCTATGTGAATATGTATTTAAAGCATCATTAAAAGAGGAGGCAGATTGGACTGGATGGAACGGTCGACGTGATTGGTCGATGAAGAATCTATATTTAAATATACATTACGTTAAATGCTTGCAATACATCTATCTGTTTTATGTCGTGTCACATGTGGAACAATAAATCCCTCGTAGGTTTTCTCCGTGGATTTTGAACGCTGGCGGAGGACTTTTATTTTGTATGTGTCTGATATCTGACTATTAGGTGGTGGAGAGGCATGCCGAGGTCAGCTGAACACTGGTCCGCCTCCCTGGGCCCGGAGACAGATAGATAAGGCGAGCGCTACAGTGACGAGTGTGACAGTTACAGGAGATCTCCGTCTTCTGCCCCCGGGGATCTACTTCTAAGAACAGAAAACACTCAGACTTCTACTTCAGGCTGTTATATCTTATCAGACTAAGAACGCGCTCATTCCATGAAAACGACCACCATGGAAACAGAAAACAGGATAGTAGTAGTTGTCATTACGACTAGTTAGGCTTTTATTGTATCGTTTGAATAAGGAATGGAGGTGAAATCTTTGTATGCATTTATTTATTTCAAATTAAAAGCGTCTGCTAAATGATAAAATCCAGGCCGGAATTCTTGCGAAATCTGATTCATATCGTGGGTGCATACAGGAAAAGACACACAGAGGTACAATTACTGATACAAACCTTAACGACAAACAGCTGCTTTTCCAAACCAAGGATATCTCTCTCACTTATCTCTTCAAAATGAAAGCGCGCGCGCACGCACACACACACACACACGAGAGTTGAAATAGCTTAATAGCTTTGTGACAAGAAGCCAATAAGGGATGGGAAATGTATTTATTTCAGAAAGCTCTCGGGATCTTTAGAAACTTGTTGGATTATTAGGATGATTATTTCAGTAGTCCGAGTGGTGTCTTCTCAGTAATAAAACATGTAGTATTAAGCTAGACGTGTGTGTGTGTGTGTGTGTGTGTGTGTGTGTGTGCGCCTTCATTGCGCCTCAGTCCCCAAATATGTATTTCAGCCACAAGGACACAAAATGTCTTCTTTGAGACAGAATGTCACTAAAACGGATTTGATTTCCTTACTTTCCTTTCATATGGCAGACTACATTATATTATAACATATCTAATGTCCATGGACTTACCATGTGTCTAATGAACAGAGAGAGAGACAGAGACAGACAGAGAGAGAGAGACAGAGAAAGAGAGAGAGAGAGAGACACAGACAGACAGAGTAGATAAAGAAAGAAAGTGAGAGCGAGAGAGAGAGAGAGAGAGAGAGAGAGAGAGAGAGAGAGACTGAGCGTGTGCGAGAGAGAGACAGAGAGAGAGAGAGCTCCTGCCCTATATAGAGATCCCAGTGGGAGCAGAGGAGAATCTGTGAATTCTCTGAGTGCAGGCATTTTGTCATGTTTTATATCGTTCAACTAATAAAACAGCCGGACTCCCTCTAGACGACACAGAAACACCGCAGACGGACACATATTGTTTCCAACTGACATTTCCCTCCGTTTCCCCCTCGGTCTCACGTTGGCAGACACGGTGTGTTGCTGGGGATAAACATGTCTGTTTACCCTGCGGTATATCCTCGTCCGTTTATAGAAAATATCTAATACTAATCCGGTAGAAATGAAAGTTGGGACTGTGAGTGAATTACCCGTTCCTAACTAAATAATCCATTCCAGCAGAACATCTCCCCTTAGTGGTATTTAGTTTAAGTTGTCTATGATGTTGTTTCGAATACAAGGATAAAGGAGGTAAGGACACATAGGAAATGAAGAATGCAAGTAGCCTATGAGCCAGCTGTGTTTTGCAGTTTGTTTTGACATGACAGTATGAAAATGTGACAAATTACTAAATAATAATTTACATTATAATTAAATGTCCTTCATGGGCACGTGCAGAAACATCAGAATGAATCAATCCGAATCAAATCACATTCGACCTTCCTGAATCTTTTAGAAATATTTATGCCGCAAAGAAAACACACGCACACGCACACACACAGGGGACTATGAACACACACATCGATACGGCCAGGTAATCCTACAAATAACAGCAACAATAGAAAACATAAGGTTCCATTGCATGAGGTAAATAAACAGGACAAATAAACAGACATTTCTTATCAGGAAATACTCGTTTTCTATTCCAAATAATACCTATAAGTAAATTAATAAATATGTTTTTAATTTCCTAGGCATCTATGAAGCGGCTTTACATACTGCGTGCGCTAAAATGCCATTTTAAGTATGCTTTCACGTGGAGGGTGCTTCGTGGTAAGTGTCCTAATTTTTGAGTGCACTTCACGTTAAGTACACTTTGTGTTAAGCGTGCTTGGATTTAAGTGTGCTTGAATCCAAGCGTGCTTCAGGTAAAGTGTGCTTCATGTCAGGTAGGGGCAAGGCACCTACAGATAGACTGTGGACACTGGGGATCGACATATATATATATATACACATATACAGTATATATATTTATATATATATATATATATATGGCTTCCTCTTTCGCCCAAGTGCGTCTCTATGAGGGGACTGTACTCAATCACCAACTCTTTCCCTAATTTAAACCCAGGAACATGCACACACACACACACACGCGCATGCATGCCATGCACACACACACACACACACACACACACACTGGATTGAGGTGTGCATGAATCTGGTTCAGCATCATACAGTCCCTATAGATAACCTATAGATAACCGTACGTCCCTGTGGAGAGTAGACGTGTGGTGAGTAACTAGCTATCGCTTCATTCCAAGGATAGCGTGTCATGGCGGCCTGTCACATTAGATATCTAATGACTCAAATAACAAGCTCGTCGCTAGGCCTAATAATAACAGCAATAACAACCCGTCTGCTAATTTCTGTGGCGGTAAATGTATTTAAAGTCAATGTAGGGACGATATTAAAAGTTAATGTTGTTAGCTGTTTTATCACACCGATTTACGCACATTGTGACAAGAGCACAATGAGGAAAAGTCTCTGCATTTTTCACTTACATTCACATTTACATTTAGGGGCAGACGCTTTAGTCCAAAGCGACTTACAATAAGTACATTTATCAAAAGAGTGAGTGAAACAAAAATATACATCGCTGACGGTACAGTAAGATTTGAATAGAACAAGTTTCAAGCGCTCGTGATTGCGAAGTTAAGAGAACAAATTCATAATTGCTAGGTTGACCCCAAGCTGGTAAGCAGCAAGATAGCATTGTGCAGCATCTTATCCTATTTTAATTGCAGGGACGTACGAACATACAAGAACATACAAGATGCTACACAATGCTAAGTACTATTTTTAAGTGCCAGGACATACAAGTAAGTCCTAGTAGTCCTTCTTCCCCTGTTTTTTGTCGATCATTTGGCCCTCCCATTTTCAGTTGGGGAAACTAAAAATAACAAATAATGAAATATGCTCAGAATCAACATGACGGTAACTCAATATCCTTCAGGGCAACACATTTCAATGGCCGGCTGGTTGAAGAGTTGTTTTCATGCCATGGTAGAAATGCACGTCGAACACCCAAACAACTGTGTTGATCATTTCTTAACATTTCATTTCTGGAGTGTGGGTTTTCTTTCCTCTGTTGATTTCGCTCGCAATCCACCATGAGAAAAATCATTGCTGTAGCGCTAAAAGTTAGTTTTAAAAAACTCCTCTTTGGGTATCACAAAAGAAAGAAAAGGTAGACATTGAAATGTTTGACAGAGAGACGGAGAGACCAATTACTCAACTAGATCTCACACATGAAGATGATGGCCACCCACAAATATGAATAGCGAATATCGACCCTGTAAAGCCAAGTGTGACTAACTTTCTGAAGGCGTTTCAATGAACTAAACTGCTAATTCAAGTACTTGTATTTTGAAAGTAAAGTAATGCTGGGTCACCGTAGCTTCTAGGAGTTTTATCACGCAAAGCCACATTTAGGTTACCTAAAAAAGTTAAGTACAACCACAAATAGATTAAGACTATATTTGCAAGAGTGGTTTTCAAAGTACACTTCATTAGGAGCCATCTGAAATATGACTAATTTAAACGTGATCCGTGAGTAGTTAGCGGGCGGTTAGCTTATAGCTTGCCCTCCACTTGTCCTTCTGGATGTGCCAACAGTTAGCTCCCTGCCCACTCCCTGAACTCCTCAACGCTCTCCCTCTCCCCTCACCGACGGTGGTGTCACCTGGCGCCATCCTTCTTCATTCCCCCTAACAATTTGGTAATGAAATATTGATTTTGGGTTAGATTCATATCGATGCTATTCGCTTAGCATTGATAAATCACTGCGGCCAGAGGCTAGACCAGGCTGCAGCGAGGGACACTACAATAGACGATGGGGTGTTACGTGTTAATTTGATGGATACGTCTTAGTTTTTATATCTTTTATAACATGCCTCCACACACCATCTCCCGCTCCATCTCGTGTACCAAACAGAGTTTAATTTCCGCGTTTCTGGCTTCGTCGTCGCACTCCTCCTAATGTCACATGAAGGTCAGAGTCGCGGCAGGGCCAGACATTTTGAACACTTACTACAAAGTGAGACCGGTGTATCACAGTTAACGTCGTCTCCGGTTCTGCTCCGGGGGCCCCGCGTCGGGCCGGAGGAGGGGAAGGAATGTGGCGCGACATCACATTCACATCGGACCCTAAGAACAACAGATCGGGTTCTTTTAATGCTCTTTGCTTGGCAGAACGTGTTGAGTTGTGACGCTCGACAGAGAGGTGGGACTGACCAGCTGACAAACTGACAAACCCCAGCGCTTTCTGCATTGAATTGTATAAACGTAACGTCAAAGCATTGGACGTCCAGCTAGCGCTCACTAATGTTTCAAATGGTTTGACTGGCAATTATACACACAGATTCAAAAGTATGTTTCAAATCTGTTTTTTTACTTTTGATGATAAGGAGGCAGATCTTTGTTCAAAAGCGAGCGCGCGCGCACGCACGCGCGCGCACACACACACACACACACCAGCTCAGTAATAACCGGGACCAACTGCTGTTTGAGAATCACTTGTTGATTACAAATGTTTGTTTTCTAAGAACGGCTAATTATAATTTGCCAGTTGTTGTCACTGAACTCAGGGAATAAAACACAAAAATACAGATTAGCATTACAATCGATTATCTTCCATTATCCCCCCCGCCCCCCGCCCCCCACTGTAGCTGTATAGACAACATTTACCTCGTGTGTGTGTGTGTGTGTGCGTGTGCGTATGTGTGTGTGTGGTCAAAAAACCCACCACAAAAGATCAAATCGTGGTCCTATAGCGCGTGTTGAGCGATGCGGGGTCGTATTTCCGAGGCTCCGTACCGCAGCACACTGTGCTTATCAGCGGCGTCCACCTGCTTCTGACAGCAGCCGCTAGTTTACCCTGCTGGCCGCTCATTACCGCCGCGGTGGGGCGGAAACAGGGAGACGAGCCGCCGCCGCCGCGACACGCAGGCTAATAGGCCTACTCCGTGAACTGGTAAAACACAGACAATAAAAGTCCCTTTTGTTAGCGTGACGATAAAACGATGACGTTATATTACGATTTACGCTTCAAGTATGCTTTATGCATTCTACGTGTTTTCGTAGATATTTTTGGTAAAAATTGTAAATAAATTAAACTGAATAAATAAGGCAAGAAAAGGAGATGCGTTGAATTAACTGAAATTATGTGTGTGTGTGTGTGTGTGTGTGTACACTTCGGTAACCAGAAGTGGCTCCAAGACAGACTCCCAGCAGCTGTAAGATGTAAAACACACACACACACACACACACACACACACACCACACAACTGCAGACTGCGGACAAGCAGTCCACAGTCCCTTTGACGTCTGTCTCTCCGATCATCCACCAGTCAATCAGACCTCAGTGTCTGTGTACGCGCTTCTGTGTGTGTGTGTGTGTGTGTGTGTGTGAGGAC
>OMKP01047790.1:0-10124 GCA_900302375.1 Bathygadus melanobranchus | reverse complement strand
TGTTTGTGTGTGTAGTGATGTCTGGCCTAAGTTGTGGTATTGATTAGCCAATGTACCACAGGTGTGCAGCCTGCAGCTGCTTAAAACAACCACCAACCTAACTAACTAACTAAACACATAAATAAATACATGAACAAATAACTTGCTAACTGGAATATGTTCAGGATCAAAGATAAACAATAAGTACAGTCTGTACATAATGTGTCTCCTCCTGACCACTGTTCCAGGACATACCTGGAGGAGGAGCTGGTGCGAGCCCGGGACCATCCCAAGCTGAGGAAGGACCTGTATGAGAAGATGGTGGAGGTGGACTGCCAGGGGCCCACGGAGCAGGAGCACGCCCAGAGGGCCGTGACCAAGCCCCGCTACATGCAGTGGAGGGAGACCATGAGCTCCACACACACCCTGGGCTTCCGGATAGAGGGGACCAAGGTGCAGCGAGGGCAGGACCTGACAGACAGACAGATACACACGCACGCATATACACCCATATGCACACACACGCACGCACACATTTCCTGGTGTACAGGAAATCAAACTGCACACACCTCTAATTGTACTTTGCTTACATAAATTCCTGTCCTAAATGAGGATGTTTAAAATAACTAGTCATGTGCACATTGGAAACGTGCCAGTTGGAAGTGTGCCCCATTGTGTGGCCTCCAGTAATGCTGCTTGCAGCGTTTTTGATCCAAAAATCAAATTACAGACATACACACACACTCACACTCCATTATTGTCAGATGATGCTTATTTTTCTCTCAACTATATTGTGACAATGCAACAACAACACACACCAATGTGCTCCTGTCTAACGTAACTGGCAGTGCATGGCTTTTTTTTTTCTTCTGGATTTCATTTAACCTCCATTTAACCAGGTGTGCCCCATTGAGATTCCAATCTATTTTACAAGAGAGACCTGGCCAAGAATGGCAGCAGTACACATAGTTTCAGACACAACATAAGAACACCAAGACACCGGTCGAGCTCAAAGTGCAATAGAACAAAAAAGTGCAGGGGCAAAATAATGTCATATTTTCAATCGAAACATTTGCAATTATCACCAGCCACCAACCATCACAATGCCTTTAAATTCAGCGAGAGTAACCGTTTCCTGCCTTCTGTGCTCTGTAGAAATCGGACGGTTCGTGCAGAACAGATTTCAAGAAGACCCACAACAAGCAGGATGTCATGCAGGTCTTCAGGGACTACGTGGAGGGAAACTTCAATATCGCTGTATGTGTCTGCTGCACCTGTACACATCACCCACGCAAAAACACTTAACTGCATCAATCCAGGGTTCATGGAATATACTTATCCTGGCACGGTACATGACGGAACACACAAACGACAGACACGCCTGTTCAATTAGCCTGTCGGCACACCCGTGTTCGCCGGTGAATGCTCCGCCAATGATCAAAAAGGTCTTATCCCGGTCTTGTGAACGCAGCCCTAAGGTGTTTGCATTGTTAAGCAAACTTTAATGAGAACAATTCATATTTGATTGGGGGTGAAAGTAAACATTCACACCTAGACTTGTATTTGAGTTTGTGATTATGCAAACAAGCCGTTCCTAAACATGCACTGGGAGACATTATTGGGACAGACAGCAAGCAATTAAATGAAGAGCTTGTTTTAAAACTGTTATTAGTTGGAAGGAATGGGGACTCATTCTGACTCTGAATCTTTCCATTCTCTCTCAGAAGAGCTACTTGCGCCGACTGGCTGAGGTCCAGCAGGTCCTACAGAGCTCAGAGTTTTTTAAGACACATGAGGTGAGGAACGAAAGCTACAAGGAGCCTGGGTTGATATGGATAGAAATGAATGGAGAGAGTGAATAACCCACTGAGATCCATCCTCTCTCTCTCTCTCTCCTTTATTCAGGTCATCGGCAGCTCTCTCCTGTTTATCCATGACCACACGGGCCACGCAGAGGTCTGGCTCATCGACTTTGGCAAGACCACGCCGCTGCCAGAGGGCCAGATGCTACACCACAACGTGCCCTGGCAGGAGGGCAACAGGGAGGATGGGTATCTGTGGGGCCTGAAGAACCTCATCCAGACCCTGGAGTCCGTAGACGACGGTGAACCCAGAGAAGGGACCTGCGCATCGGACGGCAGCACGCCGAGCACCTCCCGAGAACCAGACACTCAGGGACTTTTACTTGAATGAAGAAACTCAAACACAAATCTACCTAGTACTTCTAGTACTTGAACTCATGTTGTGGGGTGTGTTGTATGTTCTTAAAATGTTCTGGGGTGGAATGATTCGAGAGACAGAGTCAGTTTTCAACACCAGACAAGGACTGAATATCATAATTGTGAGCACATAATTATGGTGAACTTTTGTAGAATAGGTACGAATTGAAATAGTTTCACACATGTCCACCAAATCATATAACTACATTACTCATATATCACCGTATTTTGTGGTGCGAACATGATATTCACTATATGTTTTTCAAACTTATATCGATATTTTAATCATGGATTGTCAAATTAGAATTAGTTTAGTGTTTACTTACTTTTTGATTTCAACCTTGCTGGGTATATATTCTTTCAGGAAATTCTGTCAAGCCAAGACACACAAAAGATGCTGCCAACAGTTTCTTCAGGTAGGAGACAGGTAAAGCAGTAGAATGAGTTGAAGACAGGCATAGGTATTTTTTAAAGGAAATACACAGCCATGACCATGTCCATAACAACAAAACACTATTGAACAGTGGCTGGGATATCCAACAATAAAAAAATACATAAAGTGTATGATTTATTGATTTTCATAATCTGTGGGTTTTCAATACTCTTCTGGTTATTCTCTATTTTCTGTCACGCCAAACAATAATTGTCATATGAAACCATTCATTTCGAATGTAATAGCCAACTAATTGCACTTGATCTATGTAATATAGTGAGTCAGTGATCATCACACACTGATCTCCGTGAGATACGTGAATGTTAATAATATACAGCAGAGAAATAGTAGCTAGTTTTCTATTTGGCTGTGGCCAAACAGACAGTACAGTACAGCTAGCTACCAATGGCATAGAGGAACAACCATTTTCCAATTCCAAAAAAAGAATTCATGTTCTAAACATCAAAATGTGGATATGCTCAGTATGTACGTTTCTGCGCCACAGCAAACTCTGGTTCTGGTAAGTATCTTCAATGTCTTGCACTGTGGCGAATTATTAAAGTTCCATCTACTGCCTTTACATTTAAGACAGCAGGGTAGATTTATATCACGCTATAGCCAATGTAAACACTACATTCCAGCAGGGCATCATCCACACATGCAATACTTACTTTAGTTTATTTAAAAAAAAAAAACTCCAGCACTCTAAACATATTCCAAAACATTATTATTGCCATGTTTTTGGTTTAAAATAAAGACCAAAAAAAAAAACCATACATTGCTTACATGAGTACAAATATTTGCGTCCTCCCATTTGGGATTTCAAATGGAAATGTCTCCCTCTGTTGAGTTATAACAGTACTGCATGCACTATATCGCCGCACTATATCGCAACGATGTAGTGACGTTGTACTGAATGGCAGTGATGAACTACAACATAAACCACGATGCATATAAAAATAAATAGCCAATGTGTGAATAAAGTAAAATACCTACAATGGTTGGTTAGCTCAAAGTATGGATGTGCACACACAAAAAAAACGTTCATCCTGCAATTAAAGTAAACAATGTGTTATACTGCAAAAACTAGTTAGCAGTTTATTATATGCAAATACAAGACTGTGTTAAGTAAAAGGCTAGCAACTAGATTAGAAGGTTAACAAATAAAATGCATTATGATGTCAGTAGTCTAAACGTGAAGATACTCTCACATTATTTGGGGCAAAAGCAAGTAAATACAGTGTAAACTATGCGTCGGCAGCAACATTTCTCAATTGTAATTATTACTAAACTACCCTTTCTCTTCATATCAAAAGACAGCACAGTTGGAAAAAGGGAAATAGCCTATTCATTTGCGCAATACTGGATAGTTACAACATACTAAAGAAGTGAGCAGGATAGTAATGACCGTACTGTACATACTGGGAACGTTGCTCTGCAGTCCTGTTGTTGTCCTTTTTTAGCCACCATCGCTATTGACAAACCTTCATGGAAAAATACAGCAATGTGGACATATGTAGAAAAGAGTTGCAAGTAAAGGAGGCCACGCCAGAGCTGCGTTCAGCAGCGCCGGTGGCTTAACAATAGCCCTCGCTGTGTGTCCCCGTGTGTCAAAATGATGAACGGTTGACCAGCAGAGGCCTCCGCTTCCAGTGTTGGCTTTTCCAATCACAGTGTTGAGGAATGCTACCGTATATATGCTTAAGTGCATTGTGTGCTGGAGTACACTGTGTGTGTGTGTGTGTGTGTGTGTTTGTGTGTGTTTGTGTGTGTGTGTGTGTGTGACAAACAATAAGCAACAAACCCCGAGTAGAAGTAGTCATGGTATTCAGGAGCGGACCCACTGGAAGCTCCGCTGCCGGGATTCCTCCTCCCTAGATGGGGGTAACACTGAGGTCCTCCGACAGGGAGAACCCAGAGTCCCGGTCCCGTATGGTTTTCTCCACCTTGACGTGCCTCCTCACGTCCTCGTGTCCGTAGCTGGCGTGCCGCTTCAGCAGCAGCTTGGGCACCGAGGAGAAGGAGGAGGAGGAGAAGAAGGTGGAGGAGAAGACGGGGGCGGAGCTAGTGCTAGCCGCCGCCGGGGCTTTGGGCGTCACCACGGGCAGGCTCTCCGCCACGTAGCTCTGCTCGTCGTAGGCGTAGTTGACGTTGCCGCAGGGAAAGCTCTGGAGCTTGGCCAGGTCTATCTTTGGGGCGTGGCCCCCGATGGCGGTGCACTTATGGGAGGACGTGCTGGCGGCCGCCTGGGCCTGGCAGGAAACGGCGGAGGGAGAAGAGGTGGAGCAGGCGGAGCTGGCGTCGGCGCCATCGAACCCGGGCTCTGTGAGGTCCGAGGCAGGGCTGCAGGACACTTGGGTGGTGGCGGTGGAGGTGGAGGGCAGGGAGCCGGAGAGAGGCACGGACTGAGTGTGGGCCAAGGTCTTCTTCCCCCGGCCGAAGCTCTCCACCACCCACGATCCGTAGGTGGGGTTCCACAGGTTTTTGGTCTTGTTTTTCAGCTTCTGGCTGCTTGAGGAGGAGCTGCTCCTGGAGCAGGGCTGGTGATGGTGGTGGTGGTGCAGGAGGAGGGGGGGTTCCGGGTGGAGCCAGGGGCCTGTGGTGCACGCCGCCGACACCCCAGACAAGGGCTGACCGGGGACGGGACTGACGGAGCGGGAGCCCCAGGAGGGCTCCAGGGCCTCCTGGTGGGGGAGTTGGCCGGGAGGTGGAAGGTGTAGGCGGGGTTTGATGAGGTGTTGGGGAAGAGGGATGGGACCCAGGACCCCTGCATGGGTGGAGGAGGAGGAGGAGCAGGGGCCGAGAGATGGGGAGGGGTCTTGCTGGGCGGCTAGGAGTGGGGTGAGGCTGCTGGAGGTGTGGTCCGCGGGACGGATCGCGATGCCTCCGTCGTCCTCCACGTTGGGCGTGTACTCGACCGGCAGGGGGGTGTTGATCACGTCTGGGTCCTGGTGAAGAACACAGAAGACATAATTAACAGTCAAGAAACATTTGAACAAAAACAAGACGATGTAGAATTAATATTCACAACCTACTACTATTTAGTCATTCAGCTGATGGGTTTGGCCTCTGGCTCAAGGATGGCTCAGGGTAGGCTGCGTACTCCGGGGATCGAACTCAGAAAACCTAGGCTTGGTGTTGGACACCCTAGCCACTACACTATCCTGGTCCCACACTAGCCCCCCGATACGATTACACAATGTTAAAACAACACCAACAACTTCAACACAAGGCCCCAAGGTGTGATTCGGGTCCACCTGGATACTGCTGTAGTGAGTATGAGTGGAGTATACAGGTCTATATTATCCCCACAGGGGCAACTCATATTGCAGCAAACAGTACCAAAACAAAACACCTACAGTTGAAACATGAAATGTATAAAACATTAAAAAAAACATTGAATGAATGAATAACAGATAATACATCAGGAACTAAAAACAACTCCACACACACTCCTTACACATTAACACTACGGTCTCTGGGATGAAGGAGTGCCAAAATCGATTGCTGCCACAACCAGACACCCTATCTACACTCTGAGGGCTGAAGGGCCAAATCTCAATAAAGAGGGCGGAGAGGGTCCTGAAGAATATCCTCAGCTTTCCTAACGGCCCTCCTCCGATATCACAGAAACCGACAGATACAAGCAAACAGTTAAAAGCAAACGGTACCTGAGTGCAGTAGTTGATTCTCTCCAGGATGGAGGAGAAGTTGGGCCTGTGTTCTGGACAGTGTTGCCAACACTGTGTCATGATGCGGTAGCTGCAGCATGGGACAGGGGTCATTCAAGGTATCACACGCGGTACAGCATTACAACCTCATCTTCAGGAAGTCACGTGAGTTAGTCACAAGTCGTATGCTCTGGACCACCTCAATATAAGGGGAATTGTGGGATTATGGTTTCCTCATGGTGCACTCACACAGAAATGATTTCTTTGGTATGAACAAATAGCTATGGTGGTCATTTAGCGAGGAGGTATACATCACTGACTTACTCTGATGTAGCCGTGGTCTACCACACAGTGATTCTGCTAGATCTGTGTGGTTAAACTTCAATAAATACTCACACGGGTCCTGGGCAGGCCTTAGGGGGGTCCATCCTCCCCCCACTGGTTACAAATTCCAGCACTTCCTGGTTGGTTTTACAGGGATATGGCATGTAGCCCAAGGACAGGATTTCCCAGAGCAGTACTCCAAACGACCTGCAGGGGGAGACAGAGGCTATGAGAACCGAGGAATATCGTTTTATCAACCTCTTTCAAAAGAAATGCTGTAAGCCAGTCACACGTGTATTTTATTTGATCTCATCACAAATAAGGTTTTGATTAGTAGCGAGCAAAAATATGTTTTATGCTATTGTTCTACAGCCTAGCAAATCCCAACACGAACATGCTGTTGCGGATGTCTTGTCAATGCTAATCACTACTTGCCAGACCGAGATAGCAAGGCTCGCGTGGGCAGATATTTATACCATGTGTCAGTCTTGCAGGTGAAGATGCCTTCCATGAAAGCTTCGGGTGGCATCCACTTGACAGGAAGCATGGCGTGACCCCCCTTCCTGTAATAGCTGGCTCTGAGGTTGGAGAGACGCCAATCACAAAAGAACATAGAGAAGAGAAGAGAATTCTAGATTCGCAGAGGAAAATGTTTGAATTCTTGTTTGTGTTCGCCATAATCAATCTCATGCTTCTCTTAACCCCTAGCGTCCAGAAAGTCATAACACTGGACAACATGGACAACCTTTAATGTTTTGAGAACCGGTCTGGCCGAGCACATTCAGCATACCTGTATATGTCGCGAGCCATGCCAAAGTCTCCTATCTTGGCCACTCTGTCAGGCCCCGAGCAGGTCAGCAGGCAGTTCCTGGCCGCGATGTCCCTGAGACAGACGGTACATGTTAAAATATTTGTTTTTATCCTAGTGGGGCCATCCAAGTAGGGACAACTTCATGCAGTAGTGATGCCTTTAGGAATGGTGGTATAGCTATGTCAATTCATCATCATCTTCAACATCATCTATGATGTTTTGTTCTAGAAATGTTTTTGTTCATGAAAACATAAATCGAAATTGTTTAGTGGAAAACGAGCAACGTGCGAACACTGCCAGGCGGATTAGTGTGTGTGTTGATGAACAGGGTTTGTGTGAACCTGTGGATGAAGTGATTCTCTTCCAGGTAGTGACAGCCATAGGCGATGTCTCTGGCCATGTGCAGCAGCTCCAGCATAGAGAGAGAGGAGGTCTGGCCCTGCACACAGGAAACACACCGGATCAATATGACAGTAGCACACAAGATAAAAGGCATATTAGAAGAAGTAGCATGAAAACACCAAGTGTTTGTGACTTAGCTCTGACAGAGAGGTACACCGTAGACACCCAAGTGACTCAGATCTGACAGAGAGGTACACCGTAGACACCCAAGAGGTGAACGACTTACAGCGCGAGGTCTGTTCTTCCTCAGGAAACTCTTCAGGTCTCCTCCTGTCATCAACTCCAGCAGGATGAAACGTGGCAGGATGTGGAGACTCACCCCGACACAGCGCACAATGTTCTGGTGGCTGAACTTACTGAGGAGGGAGGAGGGGGGGAGGAGGGGGAGAGCAGTGGCACGCGGGATTACGGGTTAGCAGGCAACGTGTGTTTGTGTGTGTGTTGTGTGTTTAATGAAAATGGTAAATGGATTGCATTTATATAGCGCTTCTATCCAAAATGTTTACATTGCCTCACATTCACCCACCGATGGTGACGACCAAAATAATCAAGCCAATGAGACAAGAACAACACGTGAAGCACACTAGGTTGGCTAAGTGATCCGAGCTCAGGGCTTCATGGTTTCCATCAGGGCTGTGGCTCCGGGCCGCCGCATACCACAGAGGTGATAGACCAAGAGCATATGAGCTCTGTTACCGTATGCATGGTGTGTCCTGTGATAGGATTTGTTATTATATATGTGTATTACAGGATCATATATGTGTGTGTGCGTGCGTGCGTGCGTGTGTTTGAGTTTGAACCCACCTCATAATCAAAGCCTCCATCAGGAAATCCATCTCATCCTGCTCCGAGCAGAGTTCAGGAAGAGTCTGCGGACAGAGACACACACTAAGTGGTTTGTGTGTGTGTGTGTGCGTGTGTATGTGCATGTGCATGTGTGTGTATGTGCAAGTGTGTCTTGCAAGTGTGTGTGTGTGTGTGTGTGTCTCTACATGTGTTTCTGTATCTGTCTGTATGTGTGTGACTGTCTGCATGTGTGCATGCGTGCAGTGCATGCATGTAGCAGGAAAACAGTGGTTAACCAGCAGTCTGCTGATGAGACGGCAGACCCATGTGGAGATAAACGCTGACTCCCTACTCGACTTCCCCTTATAACCTCACGGAGCTGCAGGCTAACTTAGAGCAAGAGCAAGAGCAACTTAGAGCAAGAGAAAGAGCAAGAGCAACTTAGAGCAAGAGCAAGAGCAAGAGCAACTTAGAGCAAGAGCAAGAGCAAACGTCTGAATAAATAAACTGACTGGCTGGGACAAGCTGTTTTAACAATGGATATTCTATTAATAATGTGATAATCGTAGCCAGACAAAGAGGCATTCTACGAGTAGAGGCATTCCATACGCTTGGCAAACTCCAAGCAAAACAGGGTAAAATATAGTGTGTGTGCATGTGTGTTTGTATAAAACCTGCAAGTCATTTAAAGGTCAGATTGTCATTGCTCGTGTGTGTGTGTGTGTGTGTGTGTGTGTGTGTGTGTGCACGCACACATGCGTGGGTGTGTGCATGTATGTGTGTGTGCGTGCGTGCATGTGTGCGTGCTCCAGCTGACCTTTATGGCCACGTGCATGGCTTTCTTATCGCCACACATTCCCAGGACCTGTCCCTCGTAGACTTCCCCAAACGCACCGTGACCAAGCGCCCTGGTGCAGCGACCCGGGGGGTTCAGGGACAGAAACACACAAAGAGGAAGAGAGGAAGAGGAAGGCAAAGGCAAGGACACACGTCAGTCTTCCTCAGCGACGAGCGATGCAGGGGACGCATCGCAAAGCGACAGCACAAACGTCTGTCCCTTGGCCCTGTGGTGCAGACTAGAGAACCGTCTGCAGGTCATCGCACAATGCCGTTTCCTCACAGCACTTCACATTGCTACGATATAATATTCATATGAGCTCACATCGTAATACCCACACTTGTTCCCTGCGTGCTACCTCAAGACTTTGTTGATTGTAATTCTGGCTCTAGTGCCGATGAATACAATTACACACACGCACACGATACAGTTAAAATGCATCGGAAAATACAACGATTCCCGTGCGCTCGTCACCTGAGAAGCGTGATGTTCTTGCGCGGCACCTCCTTCAGCTCGCTGAGGGAGGCGGCCTTGCCGGCGAAGCAGTAGTTGGGGTTGTAGTCGGTCATGATGGTGGAGGAGCGGATCTTGCTCAGCTTGTACTCGGGGCTCTGCAGGCGCAGCCGGACGGCATGGAGCTGCTTCTTCTTGCGGTAGTACA
>OMKP01047784.1:0-10848 GCA_900302375.1 Bathygadus melanobranchus | reverse complement strand
GGGGTGGACGAATGGATTAAGAATGAAAAGGAATAAGAGAGGATGAGTTGGAGAGAGAGATGGAAATGTGGAGAGAGAGACAGACATAGAGACCCAGGGAGAGAATGAGATAGGTTAAGACAGTGTGAAGACAGAAGGGATGAGAGACAGAGAGACAGAGACAGACAGAGAGAGACAGGAGCACAGAAAGAGACACAGGCTTTGCTGTAATTACTGCATGTCTGCCCAGACAGAATTAGCCAGACGACCAGTGATTAACCTTTTGAGGCTGGCTGGACCAAGAGAGGATAATAATTAGATTTCACCCTCCTCCCCATCCTCTCTCCCCCTCTTCGCCATGGTGACGGCTCGTGGCCCCTCATCACTCACAGTGTAAACAGACGAGAAGGGAGTCCGGTCACTCCAGATGTAACACTGCTCACACACACACACACTCCCAGCAGCACCAGAGCTCTCTGGGCAGGGAGGACGTCTGTCTAAGTGGAGGCGATCGGACAAGACAGCACAATAATGGGTCTCATTCACCTGGTGGCCATCTTGGTTCTAAACGCTAACTGGGTGGGGGAGCTGAATGCAGAATTCTTGAATGCATTCAAGATACCCAGATGGCCGCTAGGTGAATAACAGCTATGCACGAGATCACAGGTTCCCAAACTTTTTTCAGACCTGTTTTTGACCCCATTCCTGTGACCCCAACTTCTGACCTTTCTGTGTACATCTGCTCCCCCCACCCCCAAACACACACACACACACACACACACCCCACACACACATATCAGCCGACCTAAAAGTTGGTGAACTCTGTCCGAGCCAAAGCCTGCTCTCTTGTCCATCACAAAGCGTCTGGCCAGTAGAGGTGTGGTCTGAACACGTAGCATCGTCTCCGCCTGCACGTGCTACTGGTAACTGTTTTAAAACACTCAGAATGGACTCCTTAATGGTGCTCTTTAGGCTATCTTAGCTTTTTAAAAAGGTCCTAATGTAAGAAAATAGATTTGTCAGACCTTGGTTTTAACAAATGATACATTATCCCGCGCTTTTCTTCCACCAGTCCTAAAATTATCTTGTCTACTTTTGTAGAAAAAGCCCACCACAATCCAAAAATCATTTCTCCAGCGGAGGAGGCCCTTTATAAAAATCTAAATTTATCCTATGTTCTCATCTGTAGCCATGGAAACAGACAGATATGAGATATGAAGCTGCTGAACTACAGCGCTGTCTCCCGTCATGGCGACGGCCTGGCCGACGGTCGTGGCGTCAGACGGCGGTGTCTGTCGCACATTTATTGTCTTCTGGAAAGATTCCTCCTCCACAAACAGTGAAGTCTTAAATACGCGTGTATCGTCCCCTCGCAAATACATGGAAATCTCTTTACCAGCCTCCCCCTCCTTTTCAAAGATCATTTTCTGCCGCTGCTGTATTCAATTTCATGCTTATGACTATTTTAGAGTTTTTCAATAACATTTCCAAACTAGTAAATATGCCATTATGGACTGGTAAAGTCATCGCTCTCTCCGAGGCTTGAATTACACAGCTGAAGGAGTTTTGCGAGAGTGCTTTTTCCCTCCGAGTACACTGCACTAATCTTTGAACATAGATAAAACCCGGCCGTCTCTGCTTCATTAAGTGTACGAAAGTCTCATTTAAACTGATAAAAGGATGATGACTTTGGAGCGAATCACAGCCGTACACTCCCCAGACGCTCTTCTGGAAAAAAAACCCCATCTCATCTTTGTGTAGTGTAGCTCCTCGATGTTTTCTCCTCTTTTTTTGGGGGGGAAATTCTGGAACAACATTTGTTCTGTTCGCTGAAACAAAACTCGTTCCAGGACTAAAGGGAAGGGAGATGTACTCCACTGGTACAACAGCCCCAGTTTAAAACCTCTCTTTGTTCAAAAGTCTCCGTGTTTAATGTTTGACATCCCGACCACCACATCTACAAGGGAAAACAGTCTGTTCTCTGTGCCTTTTGTCTCGGGTCAGACGTTGTTCTGTTATTGTTTTCGTCCCCGGGCTACAGTAGATCACTGGTGTGGGGGCTTGGTGGGTAAACCGCTGCCCTGAGGCGATGTCAGCAGGCCTCCAGCTGTGCTTCACTAGACCTCGGTTCCTTCGCTCCAGGCTCTGTCAAAGACCCCCCACCCTCACCACCGTATTACACCACCAGACCCCCAAGGGCCCAGCGTCCACGCACCACCACGGCCCCGGTATGCCTGTTGTGGATTATTTTTTGATCATTCATTTTTTTGTCCGATAACCCTGGAAGAGGATCACAGTGTGGCTGTGATGGGTATTCAAGTTCCGTTCGAGGTTCTTTTCGCTTAGTGGACTCGATCCAAATTGAATTGGAGTCACTCAATTGTGGACAATAATACCAAAAAAGTAATTTTCCATTATGTGGGAGCCATGGTTGTCCCTGGCCCCTGCCTTCAGGAGAAGGAACAGGTTGTTAGTGGTGGGGAGTGGACAGCACAGAGGTTATATGCACTGGAGACCCACCATCACGTCCTCCTTCTCCAGTGTGGATCACTGAGACAGATCCTAAATGGATTACTGGTTACAGATACGTACGTAGATTAAGTTACGTATAGTTATATTAGATTAGGTAAAGTTAAAATCAGGTTAAATTAGATGAGGTTGGGTTAGATCACATGTGATTAGGTTGGTTTGTATGAGATGAGAGCTTCCATCACAGAGCTGCTACATGAGAGCATTGGAAAGTAAGAATATGGCTGTATATTTACTAACAGTACGTTGACCCCTCCTCTCGCCAGTCGTCTCACTTCCTGGGCTGAAGCCTATAAAACATAACTTTGTGTTTGTGCGTATATCTCCTGAGTCGTTGAAACTCGCTGGCCGTTCCTCTGCCCCAGCTACTTTATAGATTATGAGCACAGTAAAAGAACAACTACAGAACTATATAGTATGCAATATCATCCTTTGCATCGATTCCAAGCGAGGCTCCAACGGTACGCAACAAATCACAAGGTAACAGGAGCTATAAATATGAATTAATGGCTATTCAATAAGCCTAAAAAAAGCAGCTCAACATATTGGGACATTAAACTAAACCCCCAGGTTTGGAAGATAAAGGGTCTCGTCTCCCAGGTGTCTAGAGTGGACCACCTGAGCCTGCTAGTAACCATGACTCCCTCGGTTACGGTGAGCATCGGTGGAGGGAAGCATGTAGCATCACTTCCGTCCTTTGTCCTCTCCAGCCGTGGCGTATGACAAGTTCTCCGTCACTCGATACAGTGAGAGAGCCTTGGGCAACGCTTCCCGTTCATCTGGACTTCTCTGTGAATTGAATGGTTCTCTCTCTCTCTTTCTCTCCCTCTCCCCCTCTGTCTCTCTCTCTCTCTCTCTCTGTCTGTCTGTCTGTCTGTCTGTCTGTCTGTGTCCTTTCCCGCTGGGGAGGTCAAGTTAATTCCCGGTTTCCTCATTTCATGTCTGTCACAGTCCTGTCCACTGAGAGCAGGATATGATGTCATTAAGGTGAAGACTAAGTGAAGTGTGTCTTACAAAATGGAGGAAGTGGCGTTTACCCCCATTACAAGTACAAAACCAGCCCGTCTCACCCCTTATCTGCACTTTTCTTTGAATTTTCACACAATCCTGGCAGCCATGTTGAATGTCACACATTAAGAAATAACTCCACTGAGGTTATTATATTTGACTCCATGAACCCTAACCTAGCTCATTAGCTCACAGAGGCTAAAAGCCTGCCTTGCCACCACTTATAAAGTAGCCACATTACGCTGGAAATGCTAATGTATTCTTTCTGAAGCAAAGGGGGCTGATTAATTAGCATCTCCTAGCATTATTGCCTAGCATCCAATGATCCTCCCCTCTCACCCTCCATATTAGCTACAAGCTATCTTAGCGGATTTAGACCATAAAAAATGTTATACCTCCCTTAAGGGGAAGCCGAATGCTAATTATAAAAACGGGGGGAGAGGGCGAGAGAGACACACACATTTATTCTCCTGTTGCGATGGCAAAGGGCATCGGTCCTGCCTCAAATTTGAGGCCGCTTTGAATAATGGACGTCCGACACGGTGACCCCGCGGTGGAAGCATATCCATTAAGCCGGCATTATGTAGCTCCGGTGTTTTGAAATGGAAAGAGAAACGTGTTCTGGAGTATTGAGAATCCCCCTCGTGCCCCCCCCCACCTCCCTTTGATAAGGAATGAAAGCTGTGATTGTGGAGGACAAGCAGCGTGAATACTTCCTGTAATTCGGTTGGATTACATATTGTTCTCTTTTCTTCTACGGTCCACGTAAAACCCATCTGCCTGGGTGGTAGGCGGCCATTTTCCCTGTTCCTTTTATTGAAAAGTGAGGGACTGAGAGCCTTCCTTCCCTCACTTGATGAAAGTATGGAATCATTTGTAAAAATAAAACAACAAATCTGGATGTTGACTATCAAATTTGAACGCTGTGAGATTATTTTCACAATTACAAATCAAATGCGCATTGTAATAAAAAAATCCCTCGTAGCCAAGTGATTGTAAAAGGACGTCTCCACTGAGTTCATGTGAGCTGCTATGTGCTCACCACTTCAACACAAAGTGACGGCCTTGCCGCTGGTCAAGGTCAGATAAAATATATTTATATTTTTTATATTTAGTTTTGCCCAGGGAAGGGCGGGAGGGAGCAGGAATCTACCAATACAACAGAACCCTTCAAGTTCTACCTCTCTAGCCGTCTCCCCCGCTCTCTCCCCCCTGTGCCCAACCTCCACACGCGAGAGATAAACAAAGCATAATGGAGACAGAAAGAGGGGAGACTATGGGGGTCAGAACGTGGGGAAGTATGCAGAGGAGGTGGAACAGGCCCAGGGCGCAGGAAGTTGTCTATGCGTGACTGGTTCTCCACAGGTCAGTGCTTCAGGACCTTGACCGCTGGTGCTGGGAAGACCGATCCTGTTTATAACAGATCCACTTATAACACTTGAGACAGGCTGGCCTCTTTCCCTGAGTGAGTCTGCAGAGAATCCACTCGTCTTCAGAGAACGTTGTCGTCTATAGACAGCGCGACAGAAAGCGTAGCTCTTTTAAGTGGCTCACATTAAAGCCATGACCTCCCAGCAGAAGGGCAAAGTCCAAAATGGTAGTTTTGGTCTTTTGTTGACCCACAGTGGAACTTAAGGAGGTCTTGTGAAGGGAGGCTTCGTAACGACCTGATGGTAAAGCCGCCCCTCAGTTTACACAGCGCCTACCGTTTCATCGCCATATGGATCAATACTAGCAGGGTAATGGGCTCTGTGCGTCTTTCAGGAGATTGCAGTAAAATTGGCACTGAGATCACTTTATTACATAAGTGACCGTGCAGGTTGATGAAGCGCAACTGCCCAATAGAGACCTTTTATTATAATATATATATATATATATTTATATCCCCTTTTCCCCCTGGTGGGCGGTGTCACGAGCTTCCCAGCACAAGCCGTCACCATTGTCGACACTTCGGCCTGGCTCGTGGTTTGGTTCCACATGGGTTCCTTCAAGGTTCCCTTGGTCCTCCCCAAGGTCGCTCCGGTGCCCAGACCGGACTGTACTGGACCGGACCAGAGGAGGTGATCACTGTATCCTCGGCTGGCTAGTAGTTTGGTTTGTCGGCCTGTTGTCGGTAGTTCTTTGACACCGGCTTGGTGTGTGTGTCTCAGGGCCTTAAGGCATTCTGGACCAGAACCACAGAACCAGGCTCCCGGGCACTGTGCCATGGGCTTCCCAGCAGCTCAGTCACCTCCTCGCCTCCTCACCACTCAGATCAATAGCCGCACACCTCTTACTGCTCGCTGAGGTCGGACGCCCCCACCCCCCACAGCCCAGCTCTAGCTGAATGCTGGAGGGTGACGTAGAGAGAGACGGGGTTGGAGAGGGAAAGTGATACGGGGGGCGGGGGGGAGACCTAGAGATACATAGAGAGGGAGAGAGAGAGAGAGAGAGAGAGAGAGAGCGAGGGTGGGAGCGACAGCAGGGGGAGACATATATTAATAGACATACAGTATATATATATATATAGAGAGAGAGAGAAACATTAAAAGAGGGAGATAGAGACCGCAGATGAGAGACAGAGGGAAGTAAAAGCCCCTATAGTAGGGCTTGTGTGGTCCGTTGTCCTTCGGTATCAGGATGCTAATGCACTAGCCGGATGGCTTAAGGTTCTTAATGCAGAGTGTGGAGTGGAGGTGGGGAGTGAAGAGGTGTTAATACCATCCATCAGTGGCCTGAAACCACTCATTCTCCTCCACGACTGGAGGAGCTCCCTCCCAGAGAGCTATATTACCGCCGGCCGGCCGGTTTTTCCTTCACGAGTGAATGATGATTGCTCTTGTATCTCAGATTTCACGTTGTTTTTGCCGTAATTAGCGCTGCTTAGGCTAAATGGCAAACAGCTGGACGAGATATGGTTAAATGAGTCAACTGTGACCTGTGGATTCCTGTTTTTTTATGATGTCTTTTGAGAAGTGTTGATCCAAAATTAAACATCACATTTATTTAGTTGTATTGACGCCTGGTTTTGTCCTTGCAGTTGCATATTTCTGTATTTGGAACAATTCTATCCATTTAATTATTTGATTATTCCAAATTATTTCCAGATCTATTCGTGTTTGATATTGAGTCCAACTGCAAAGTGGGCGTCATGAACTTGGATGATTGTGTTGTTACATGATGCACACGCTGGCATCATTTTTATCTGTCTGGCTTGGGTGTTTTGTTATCATTCATGCGTATGAAATGATCACAGAGACACGGGGAGAGAAGATGAGGGAGGGAGAGAGGGAGGGAGGGAGGTATGGAAGGAGAGGGGGAAAGGAAGGAAAAGAGAAAGCAGAGACGGCAGGAGGGATGTAAGGAGAGGAAAGGAAGAGAGGTAAGGAGAGAGGGATGGAAGGTAAGGAGGCAGGGGAAGAAGAGGGAGTGAAGATGAGGAGGAGGGAGGAGACAGGTGGAGGAAGAGAGGGAGTGATGGGAGACCGAGGACATTTTGAGTGAAATGGGGTGAAACGAGTAGGTAAAAAGGAAATGATGTAGGGAGCGTTCAGGGTCCGTCCGATTTATGGCGCAGTGACGTCTAAGGAATGATTGCCACTCCTCAACATCCAGAGTTATTCCAACGCCTCTCTCTGTTGGAGGGCACCCTGTGCTGTGATGGATGGGGGGGGGGGGTGTTAATCACTTTAGATGCCAAGCCCTTAATGACCTTAACGCCTTAACGATCGCCGTTAATTGGAGCTCTCTCGCCCACCTCTCAATTAATCTCTAAACTCATCCGGGATTTGTCCATTTCATAATTAATTTGTCGTTCTAAAATCACACTACTACTATTCCACATCCCAGCTGTTGGACTGCCAACAGGGAGAGCATTCCATCTTTAGGTTTCCTACTGTTCCTGCTACTCCAGACTCAGGTGGCATCTAATTCCAACTGAATGGGTGTGGAAAGCTCAGAGAAATCGTAGTCAGGTAGCTGTATAAATAGACTTGTTAATTAAGCACATGTACATGGTAATTATTATTATCAAGTACATGTGCCACACCGTTACAGTGAATGTTTTGTTAGATAGATGTTATTAATGGAGAAAGTAGGGGTTAGGGGCATCCTGCTCAGTGATGCCTATGGGTAGATTGCGGTCAAACCCAGAACTTTTTGTCTGGGAGTCGCCACACCATAACCATGAGAATATCCTGCCCCACCCCGAGACAACACCGTCAGTTAAACACCAACCAAGGCAGTGGGAAGACATGAACAAAAGTATATTTGAGATCTCTGTGGGTGCTCCGTAATCAACACACTCACATCCTTGTTGAGCATCAATGATATCGTTGCTCGTAAATAACATCGCATTCAAGAGCATCTGAGGCATGTTGGGCTCCTGGCGTGACAAAGGCATGAGGGTAAGGTCTCAGTGTGAATGTAGGAACCCTGCAACGCAGCAACCCAACACGCATGGATGGCTGCCATTCCCTGTGGTTACCTCTGGTATTCCAGGATATAGTGTCATCCTCCCTGGTCACCACTCCATCCACTGTAATTGCTTCTGCTTTTGTTCTTATGCTCGGCTGCTTACCAAAATGTCAAGCTATCCGTTCTGCCCTCCTCTTGTTGTATGTTTTACTCCGGAACAATCTGTAATTAAAAGTGATTGTCTTTCTTGTCGAACGTAGGAGAGCTGGGAACACTCAGGGCTAAATATGAGCTAGTACAACAATTTATTCATCTGTGTTGTACAACACAAATACACCAGAACACCAAAATATAATACATTCATCCCTGTAAACAACTGATATCTTCTATATTGTAAACTATTATACATACAAGTACATAGAAATAGCAAACTATTGTATAGAGGTACTTTATTAACCATCATTATTTGGATATTAAGGTTTTGCTGTCCATTGAAAGGTATTGCTTCAACAGAAGACGAGAAAATGAACAATCAGTTGGAAATCGGTTTGGACTCAAGGTTGAAAATGTAATTTAACTTAATTGAATCTAACCCTGAATCCACATCACCTTGTTTCACTTGTCAAATTCATCATTCCCCTACCTATTCCTAGATGACTAAATAGTAAAATAGTAGCCTATTGTTGTCCTAACCTTTAGACTACTCGAAAACTTACAAGCTGCAGTTATTAATTTAGCAGAAGTGAGTTTTATTAGTGGCAATTAGAGTGTACAATCTATATTCCAGCAACTGCAAACCTAAGTGCTGTACGATCGAGTTTCTACAAGCAACCAGATACGAGTGCATAAAAGTCTTATATATATATATATATATATATACTGTATATATATTTATATATAAAGTGCTGGTGACTCAGCGCAACTCCAACGCAGTCCAACGACACAACAAAGGAGTGCTAACATAAAACAACATATCGTTAAACTATTGTGGGATTAGTACACAAATGTTTGACCGATGAAACATATCTGTATCGTTTATTTGTATTTAGCTTGTGCCACTCGCCCGGTAGTAGCAGAGCTAGCTACTATAGCCAGCCTCTAGCTAGACCTTCATCTTGGCCTTTTACAATAAAACAGCTATTATGTAAATGTATGTAGGCCAACTGCTAAAATATGCAACATTTCAGGGTCAAAGTGGTTTGTGTTTGGCATAGTTCAAGTGTTTTCAAAATGTCACACAATTAATACAACAGGAGATTTTGTTCCGTTTTGCTGCTTGTATAATTCGGGAAAACTGCTAAATGTTAGCTGACCTCCCGAAGCGTTAGCGCATTTGAAAAACGACTTTCCTTTCTGCGTGTTCGTACCGATGTCTAACCTCTAGGCTCTGAATACATTTCAACGTTGCTGTTTTATCAACAGCAGGCAGATCAACAACACTCGCGGCATTTGAGAGCTTTCAACCTATTTCTTTTAATGACTGTATAAATATTTAGAGCCGCTGGTCGCAGTAGGGGTGAAATATGACTGTGGGCGCCAGTTATTTGTTAGCTAGCTGGTGAGATTTGTTTTCTACCTCTGCATAAATCAATGATTTAATGGTAATTGTGTGTGTGCGTGCGTGTGCTTTGTACACAACAGTATATAATAATAATAATAATAATAATAATGCATTTATTTTGTGTAGCACTTTTCAAGGCATGCAAAGACGTGTATATTCTGTGTGTTAAATTCCTACATGTAACTAAAAGCCTGTCTGTCTGACATTTACATTCACATTTAGGGCATTTGGCAGACGCTTTTATCCAAAGCGACTTACAATAAGTACATTTGTCAAAGAGTGAAACAACAATATATCACTGATGGTACAGTAAGATTAGAATAGAACAAGTTTCAAACACTTATGATCGTTAGGTTAATGGAACAAGTTTCAAGCTTATAATTGCTAGGTTGACCCGTTGGCTGCTGTTTCACAGCAGCCAGGATAAGATGCTACACAACGCTAAGTATTATTTCAAGTGGCGGGACATACTAACATACAGGATGCTACATCGTGCCAGGACGTACAGACACAGAAGTGGTAGGGATCCAAGAGGGGATGGGGTTCAAGCCCTGTGTAGTATTTACATTTAGGGCATTTGGCAGATGCTTTTATCTAAAGCGACTAGAAGATATATATATCACTGAGATGGAAGCACACACACAAACACGTCGTCTTTAAAAGCGTATATGAAGACGTGACCACCTGTGAGCCATCTGTACAGCTCCTATCTGTCTCTCTGAAGCTCCCGGGATCCATTCCTGGGATCACCTTTACGGCACCACCAGTGAGTTTCACTATTCACACATGGAGCTACGGTACGTTCCGGAACATTTTCACACATGGCATAGCGCTTCCGGAATAGATGGGCCGAGGGACAGTCCAGCAGATGGCGATGATGCAACTGGAACAGTGTCTGGAAGTGTTCCAGACAGCTGCCTATCAATGTCACCCTCTGCACGGACTGACAGGAGCTCCCTTATTTCTGAATCTGTCCGAAAAAGGAGCTCGTTTGCAAACGAAAGAAGTTGATTGATATTGTTAACGAATCGCACCAAAAGCAATCAGCGGAGTCCTGTGATTGGTTGGTTGGTCTAAGTCAGATGGGTGTCACCCTTCACCTGCCTCTGTTGTCGTACCGGCTGTGTTCTGGAAATGTCACTCGGTCTTGAGGTGGGAAATTGGCCTTGGCCGGGGTTTCGATCCCTGTTCAAATTCACACATGACCCCATGCAGGACATGTTCCGGAACATGTCTGGGATGGACTGGGATCTCCCTGTGTCTCCTGCTCTATCGCGGTCTCTCCCCCTGTGTCTCCTGCTCTATCGCGGTCTCTCTCCCTCTCTCTCTCTCTCTCTCTCTCTCTCTCTCTCTCTCTCTCTCTCTCATTTATTTAT
>OMKP01047783.1:18533-30624 GCA_900302375.1 Bathygadus melanobranchus | reverse complement strand
TTTGGTCAGGGACAGCGCAGGGGAAGGAGCTGCAGGAATAGAAAGCCTCACGTCCCTTCTGCTGTCCCCCATGGGATCTTATTTCGGAAGAAAAAAATATATATGGTAGTCAATGGAGAGAGACAAATTGTCCCATGAATTACACACATGACATTCGTCAATCGTTCGTCGGGAGCAGTTAGGGTTAGGTGTCTTGCTCAGGGACACCTCGACACAACCGTCGGACAACCTTCTCTACCTCCTGAGCTAGTGCCGCCCTATACTGCACTACATCTCAAAATATATGTCACCAACACCAACGTGTATGTTACCTGATGTGTTTTATCCATCGACTCCTGTTCCTTTTATCAACCAGGAAGTGGAAGAACGTTACTTGACTACATCCCAGTAGGAAACACACAGGCGTTGTGTTAACGTTAGCTGCAGCGGCTCTGGGTAGCTCGTGGAGAGAGAAAGGTATAACATCACATCTTTCTAATGACACATTATCACAGTCTCACACTTCAACAGTTTCACGACAAACTGTTTTTCTTCACTTGCAAATTATCTTTTAAATTGATGAACACCATATGTGTTCACAATTGGCACAATTCAAACGGGATCAAAAAATGATCTGTCTCTCACCGTTGACTGCCATACATAAATGAGATCCTATAGGAGACACCAGAAGGGACATGACTGACTGGATATGGCTCTCTATAGCTGGGGTTGATGTTCCATGGGGTTCAAACAAATCCCCATTGGAGCTCAATATGGAGGGAGTGGGGCTAGTAAGCGTTTTGAAATGGTCTAACAAGAGAGATGTCACGCCAGTGAATAGGGAAGCTTTACAGACTAGGGGATGAGAGCTCAAGATGGAACTGATGACCTAGAAAAGAAGTGCTAATTTCAGGTTTAGATTCAATGGCTTTGAGAGGAGCCGCGGCTAAGCTGGAGCTACTGCTGGTCATGAGTGTAATTGGAAGAGCACAGAATTGTGACTCAATGAAACGAGACAATGCCATAGTTTTGTTAAGGAGTTATTTGTAAAATAAATGCTCAAACAAGGTATTTCAATACAATGCCAAAGAGATCTAAATATGTATGTATATATATGTGTGTATATATATACACAGATATACAAATATATACTGAGTTCCAAAAGAAAAATTTTCACTCACTGTGAATGAACTTGACCAAATCTGTGTGTGTGTGTGTGTGTGTGTGTATATGTGTGTGTGTGTGTTGTGTTCATTTTAGATGTGTGGGTGGGGAGAAAAGAAAGAAAGAGAGAGAGAGAGAGAGAGAGAGAGAGAGAGAGAGAGAAGGGGTAAGGGAATAACATTGAGTTATTACAGTTAATAAGGAACTGTCACATCTAAGAAAAAATAAAAAAAACAAGATTGCTTCAGTTAAATTGATTATCAGAGAGAGAACATCGTGCCACAGATGAGCCTCAATAGGCCCCATGTTGTTTAATATCCAAACGCTTACAAACACCACATAAGAGGCTCCGAAGACTATTGGAATCTAGATGAGGCTGAGATGGAGTACTGGAGCTCGGATCATCTGACGCCCAAAGGCAACATTTCCTTTTCAGCGAATAATTAAGCCTCCCATTATTACGGGCATGGGTGTAGCCCCCGCTAATTATCAAGCCCTGCGCTCAGCAAGACGACGTGAGCGCTCTAACGAACACCTCTTTTAATATCCCACCATGGGGTTTTTTTTAAAGGCACCCAAGTGGCATCAAGAAAACTAATCTCTGCCGCCATGGAAAATCGACACCCTCGCAAGCCCATCTGTTTCAATGCACGGAATCTGGTTCACTAAATCACAGTGATCATGTAAAAGATTGTAAGCCTGTAAATGAGGGCAATGGGGGAGACACATATCATTAAAATCACACTCTCTCCACACACACACGCATGCACACACACACACACGCATGCACGCACACACACACACACACACACACACGTCTCATCCTGTGTGAATGTGTAACTCCTAGCCAAGGTGGGGGGTACGGGGTGTGGCATGCTACCTTAATTAACACTGAGTTTATTCCCACGCTGCCTAGTGCCTTCTGCACATTCAGGTGCAGCGTCTACTAAAGTGGGTCAATTTACAGCACAAGCAGCTGGATGTGCCCACAGTCACGTGACCCGTGTTCGAAGCAGTGACAAATCTTATGAGCTTCTGCTACCTCTACTGTAATGCTAATCAGCTAACGAGCTACCTGCTGCTTCTACAATGCAATCGATTGTACTGTAACTCTACGGTATGAGCTATCTACCATTTACTGTAACTATGTTATGAGCTACCAGCTGCCTCTACTGTAACTCTATGGTTATGAGCTACCTGCTGCCTCTACTGTAACTCTATGGTTATGAGCTACCTGCTGCCTCTACTGTAACTCTATGGTTATGAGCTACCAGCTGCCTCTACTGTAACTCTATGGTTATGAGCTACCTGCTGCCTCTACTGTAACTCTATGGTTATGAGCTACCTGCTGCCTCTACTGTAACTCTATGGTTATGAGCTACCTGCTGCCTCTACTGTAACTCTATGGTTATGAGCTACCTGCTGCCTCTACTGTAATTCTATGGTTATGAGCTACCTGCTGCCTCTACTGTAACTCTATGGTTATGAGCTACCTGCTGCCTCTACTGTAACTCTATGGTTATGAGCTACCTGCTGCCTCTACTATAACCAACAGCTGAGGCTGGGGCATGCAGCTGAACATTATAGAGGAGGGGAGGTGGAAGAGTTAGAGGATTTTCACTATTTATTATCCTCCAGCAATTAGCCAGGAAGTGCTATGGGCTCTGTGATTGTGGGATGTTGAGAAATGGAAGAGATAAGAGTCAGGCACAGATGTAGTGGGCCCCTCCTCCTCGCGGCGGGCGCTGGCTGCAGGCCGTGAGAGATAGCGTGAGCTCCGTTAGTCTTCCAGTCAGCTAGGAGGGAGAGGGAGGACGCCCTGATACGCAGAGCTGAACTGATATCCACCAATGATAACTGCTGTCAATCAGGCCTTGGGCTTGATTAATACATGCAGCTCATGGGAAATTAGGCCAAATGAGAGATTAAATGTGAGGGGTTACGGGGAATTGAGTTACAGAGGATGAGTGGAGGAGATGTAATAAGGCTCTGTCTTGGCTAATGACAAAGGAGTGAGCAGGAAAAGCAGCAGCAGTGAGGTCATCTCCACCCGGGAGATTGAAATGGCTCGCCCTTGTCATGTCAAGGTCAAGTCGGAGGTCAAGGTCACGCTGGCTCAGTCACTGTCTTATAGTTTCACTGAGGAGTCTGATGGGGGAATTGGTATCGTGCGTGGCCCCCACCTTGCCCTCTGATGTCATGTTTCAAATGCATCAGCTCACATGCAACAGCCACTGAGATATTTAAATTCTGCCGCGATTACCTCAGCAGACGTTTTAAGCGTACCATTTAAGGAGACCACGGGCATGGCTGGAATGACCTTTTCCCTCTCTTTAAAATCTCTACAGCTTATGGAAAACTTTTTCCAATTGCTTGAATTTAATTAATTGGTATCACACAGATTCAGGATTAAGACAACACCATCCAACATACCTTTTACAATCTCATAAATTAATGGTGGATGATTTCCTAGACCTACTTACGGAGGAATTTCAAAGCAACAGATTTGTACCATTTCCAAATGAGCAAATACAGAGCGATCCATGCCTAGCGTCACAAAGGCAACATGCATAGCTTATTAGGCTAATTAACATCCTGGCACGCTGGCTTGCCAAGCTGCTTCCTAAACAACTTGTACTGTATATTCCATAGCTGCAGACAAAACAATTTCCCAAACATGTGCGCTTATTATTTTCAAATGTAACAATCCCACATGGCTGCCAACACTCACACATCCTCAACCAAACACACTTGGCTTTATTTAGCCAAATATATGCATCATTGGACTTGTGGTATACATTTTTTCTCTGACTGCATCATGGATAAAGCGATTAATGTATGACATTTTAAACATATGCCTTTTGTCCTAAATGTTTTACAATACCATGAGTGCATACATTCATAACATGAAATGGCTCCAGTGGGAATTGAACCCCTAACCTTGGTACTGTTAATGCCTTGCTCTTCCAATTGAGCTAAACAAACCCTCATAGTTACACTACTTACACTACTTAGAGCAGTAATAGAGTAATAGAGAGTAATAGAGACACAAAATGTCTCCCACCACAACAAGCACCCCCATTCCAGATTTGTTTAATGCTAATCTCCCAATTTGCTCTCACCCGTGTTCAACTAAGGTTGTGACTGTCCTTGAACACGACCTACTCAACACGGACCATGCTGAGGGAAGAAAAAAATCCCTCGAACTAATCCATTCTTTACAGACGACCACCACTTTAACCCTAATGACCCGAGTCACAGAAGAGATTAGAAAGAACGAAGAATTCCGCCTAACTTTTTAATGTCTGCTGCTGATTATGATAAAGCTAGTCTACTAGAAACCCTGCCTGCTCTCTCACCATTCCCCAACGGAGCCGATTGTCTGTGTTTGGGAATAGTGGGAGATAAAGGAGCTTGCTGGGGTGTATTGGAAGATAAAGGACTGTAATCTCAGGGAGGTGTGTTGCTACAGACCGGGCGACAGAAAAGAGCAGGGAGTTCTCAGAATAGATTTAGAAAACGAAAGGACAGAGAGACTGTGAGGGGAAACGAGAGTTTGATCTGGGGTATAAGATAACTCAAAGACGAGAAGACATCCCCGCAGCACCGGCTTGAGGATGAGAACGCCCCCCCCATGTGCCTCTGGTCTGCTACGTCAGGGTTTAGTTTAATGGGGACGGGCTGGGGAAGGGCTGTAGGGTAAGGTGGGGTGCAGGGCAGTGGATGTGGGGCGGAGTTGATGCAGGGGCAGAGTGGGCGTGAGGGAGTGGACATGCGTGGGTGTGGGTGTGGGGCGTTTTGGCATTTGACGTGAATGCGGGGGGGGTGGATGGTCGGGCGGAGAGGACGCGGTGTGGACATGGGGTAGGGTGGATGTGGGCGGCGCTGGCTGGAAGTGCGTTGGTGTGGACGTTTGGGGCTGTATGTCAAGAGTCACAATATGGACAATGCCACAGCCATCTTCGCCACATGACGGCTGAACAATGCAAAGACATTTTCAGCACCGCCTCCCTTTTCACTTAAACACGTGCGGCTGCGCCCTGAATTATTTACTGTCGAGTATTCTGGCGTGCAGAACTCCTTCCGCTGAATGACTTTTATTTGTGCTGTAAAAAGAACTGGCCCCTTGCCCCATGCACGCACACCTGCACACCCACCCTACCACCACCAGGAGGAGGAAGAGGAGGAGGAGGAGGAGGAGGAGGCATTACGTCATTCAGCGTCACTGGCTTTTAATGCACTGCGATGTTCTAGCTCTGTGTTAAGGAACTGCGACTGTGTTGACGAGCAGGGGCTGTAAATGCACAATAAACAGATAAACATGATTTCAAAAGTTAATGTGAAATGATGATGGCCGGAGAAAGACCCAGAAATGTAACACAATGTATCGCGGGAGATGCAATAAAAACAGCAGAGATGTAATAAAAATACATATAGAAATAAATAGAATAAGTATAGAAACAATAGAAATAAATATCTACATTGAAAGTGGCATATATGTGCAGAATATGTGCTGTACGAGTACATTTACACGCTGCTTTTTTGTGGCAGAAATGCACAACTACTAGCTCCTCTCTGAATATAAATACAGTTACACTGTATATAGAACTCGTTTGTCATCTATTCCTTAGGCATGTACGCAATAAATCATTGTACGAAACAAGAATAGTCACAAAGGTTTATATTAAGGGGAGAATTAACTGTAGTACCTGAGGTTGGCGATTACCAGAACAAACAGTAAAAATACTATTCTCTGGAGCCTTACTGAACAGTAAGCCGTTACAACTAATAGAATATTCACATAGGATCACTGTGACCTATTTCTCACTGTACACCTTCACTCTGGCCGCTGTAGAGTTAATGGCAAGTGTCCAAATTCTCTAGGTTTTTTCATACAAGAACTTTAAAAACTCACATTGAGATAGAAAACAATGGTCCAGTCCAAACACATGAAGCATAGCACTTTGGGCTACTGGTTCTTCTTGATATTTTTACATAATTGATGCAAGCCTTTATAAATAAAGTCTGCAACACAAACTGTGAATTATTAATTTGTTGGGATACTAGAAGCCCTGAGAAGAGTTTATGCAACAGCTAAATAAAAAGTCAGAGGTTGTTGGTAAGCTAATGGCTACTTCATATTATATATGGCTGTGGAAGTCGATTAAACGTTAAAAGTATATATCATTAATATGCTTGTTGTTGGATGTTCTCTCTCACAGCCGTTGGAGTTTGGAGTCTGTTGGAGGCATTTTGTGTAGCTAAACTCAAACATTTCAAGCGTCAGTGATGTCACTTTCAGAATGAATGCTTTTGTTCCCGGAAATAGCCTCCCAGAAATAGCCTGGTCCCAAATAGCTAGCTGTTAGCAATGGCAGCCAGTTGATTATCTGACGTTTGCTATTCATTTGAATGGACCCAACGAAGTGCAGTGTTGAGTGTGAAGTTGTTTGGGTGAGCGGGTCTCGGGAAAGGGTTAGCAAGCAATACGCAGCCACGCAGTCGGCCTGTTCAGAACAGGCACTGCACTATTTATTATTCATAATTTCAAGCTCAAATGTGCTGTAAATATGTACCACAAAAGTTGTATTACGCAATGCTATGCTAAATTGTTAGCATCAGCACATTCGGTACTAAGTATGTCCTCTCATCTAATAGGCTACATGTTTATCATACTGCCTGCAGTATCATACTGACATATAACTTAAATCTATAGGTGTGTATCTTCTTCGACATGAATACCAGACTCTAATTGCACTGTGCCTCATTGTGACAAAAGGGTACAGACATGGCAAAAGGGTCAGTCAGAGTTGGTATAAATGAACTTAAAGGTGTCAAACAGGAGCGCTGCCATGATGAAATGACGTCATCACCATACATTCATTGTCATTCCAACATGGCCGCGTTCCTTTTTGACGCCCACTCCTCTTTTTAAATGTCTTTCTGTAAAACAAAGTAAGCTGTCTGACCCATCGACACGTGAGTTCACATCTTCGAAACAATACTTTGACTAACTGCCATATTCATTTTTGCATATACATTTGTTTATTTCTTCACTTCTCGATGGCTTATTGCACCTTTAGAGGGTGAACATCCTTCGATTACATTGTGGGAGCAAGGCCAGGAAGTTAGCGTCTTAGAGTCCACTTGTCGACTTTGTAAGACATTAATAGTAGCATTAACGAGACCAAGTGTTTTGCTGGGAACAAGCAGAATCTATGTCTGTTGGATAAGACTCCTTCTGAACCTGCTTATCAAAAGGCTAGGTTCTCAACTCCTTTGCTGCTGACGCCTGTCCTGCTCTTATGAGCAGTGACACTTACTTTCCACAAGATTTTCACGGCTCTGTGGAGACACTCATTTGCTATGCAAGTGAAGCCCAGCATTGCATTTTGCCTCCAACGCAACAGAGCAGTCCTGCATATATATATATATATATATATATATATATATACACACCTACATATATTTACATACACCATGTAAGAAGGTGCAATCCAGGTTTCACACCAGCCTCTAAAATAAGATACAGATTATACATAATTTTTGATAAAGGATCCTCGTGTTGCTATCCAGGGAACCAAGAGAAGAACTGAAGTAACCGAAGTAAAATGAACAATTTCAGGTACCAAAACATCCAATTATTCCCTTTAGATGGCATATGTGGACAATTGTACAGTTGCAGTCTGTCCAAACAGCAGTTTGTATTACAAGAAACATTCTCTGTCTCTATTCAGCGTCGAAGCACAGGGATAAGAGCATCTTTGGGAAAACCAGACAGCCATTCTTCTTTCTCATTTGCATATTCTACAGAGAACAGCCAAGCTTCATATTCTAAAAAGGACAAACACAAAAACAAACACATACAAAAGAACAGCTCATTCGCCAGGCATTCATATTTGAATAATCCAAGGCTGCAGCCCCTGAAAAACAGAAAAACATCTGGATTTGCCATTGCGTCGAGCCTCTCCACGTTAAACTCCCCAACAATTTCATGGCTTAATAGAGGATAATGTAAAAGACGAAAGAGACAGATTAAGACTAGCCATTTTGGCATCGCTCCTGGCTTTCATTTAATTGAAAATACTTGTATTTCTCCCCCAGCCCAGAGGTGTTACTTTGCTGACTGATTCATTCCTGGGCTCTAATGCTCTTAAGGAGGAGCTTGCAGAGTTGCAAGCTGCTATCATGGCAGTGATGCACTGGTTCTGATCCCCAAATAAGATTCCATCCCCAGCTCCATGGATTAGAGCGGTGAAAAGATCTAACCATAACATATTATCTTTGGCACACGCAGGGGGAAAGAAAAAAGGAAGGAAGGAAGAGGGGAAGGTTGAAACGTTAGCGTCTGTTACCATCTCCTCTACCCACGTTTTCAGGAATTCCAAGGTCTGTGTCTTTGTTGTAACAAGAAACCCACCAGGGATTGTGGGGTGGGGGCATTACAGAGGGAAGCACTTCCACCCGGCGTGTTTTCCTCGTGGAAGTTTTCTTAGAGTGAGTCAGCTTGTGTTCTCTGCATGTGCACCCAGTCAAACTGGAGATGACAGCGCTAAACAGCGTACACCAATACAACTGACAACCGATACACCCTTACTGTCTCGGGTAGCTTCCAGGAGCCCCTGTACATTATGGTGGTTCATTAACCTGAGTGGACAGCCTCACTGTGATGACACCCCACCCCCCCCAAGCTCAGCTGTAGACTCTTAAACACCAGCAACAGAGATATATATTTTCATCATGGGTCTGTCATCTGACTGAACACAGCTGAGCCAGCGAGTCTGCCGAAGAGAGCGGGAAAAAGGCGGGAAATGGTGGGAAGTCGTCAATGAACGGAGCTGGTGGTCCGTTTATCAACCCAGGTCACATTTACATAGAATAGCAAGATAGAGGAGACGCAGGGCTGCATTTTAATGCTGAGACACATTGAGTAAGAGAATAACCTTTGACATGGCTTGGTGTGTTGATATTTCCATTAAAGTTCAGCCATGGCAGGAGCGCAGAGCTACGGATGACAAATGAAACTGGCTGCCATAACGTCCCTGGAATATGCCCCCCATCCCCTCCCCTTCCCCGTTGACACCCAGACCTGCCTATGCCTCCTCCAACATATTACCTTCTCACCTTTAATTATGTGTTCTCTCATGTGCCCTCCCCCGCCCCCCCAACCTCCAGACGATGTAACTCAACTCCCATTAATACAACAACAAAAAAACCCCACCTGATTGAAGAAAACTAATGCCTGCTGCCTCCCGTTCTGAAGTGCGTTTAGCAATATCCCCGAGCCCCCTGTTCTCCTAACGTGTGAGGAAGTGCCGGGAAACAAGGCATCCATCACATTGACAGACCAAACAAATTACACAGCAAACAGAACCTTAATGTGTCACCACAGCTAATGATGTCAGGCCTGGTTGGCAGTAGACCTGGTAGGCACTTGCATGGCGCCATTATTACAATTCTCTCCTCCCCTTTTTCACCAGCTGCAAAAAGAAAAACTGCATAGCAAATGACAGCAAATCATGACAGCTTTCCCTTAAACATAGCCTCCCGTTCACATTCTGTTTCTCTGCAGATCGGTCGGGCTTCGATGCTGTTGAAAGCTTTTTCCAAAATTTGAAAACTGCTATGACCAAACAGTGCTCGGGGGATGGAGCTTCAGTTCATTACGAACAAGGAGTAAAAATGGCGGTGCCCAAGCATTGTCAGTGTAGCAATCTACGAAGCTATCAAAAGTGTTTTCATCCGAAACTGGCTGAAGAACATTGTTAAATGATGAACAGAATCTGCACGGGAGGTTTTTCTCTGATTAGAATGTTTTTTTTTGACAAAGTAAGGCTGCGGCCATATTTGGAAATCAATTGCTGCCCAGCCGAGACCAGACTGTTACTCATTGCGATACACAAGTCTCACAAGGCTACCTAAAACTCACCCTATGCATCACAATGCATCAAAAGAGTTGTAGAATTTAGTATTTACAGGAACTGGGAATCGAACCCAGAACCTTTTGGCACACTAGCCACTTCAATATCCTCCCCCCAGTTCCTTGTGCATTTATGAGCTGTAGACATTTCTCCTCTAGTCATGCGTCACAATGCATTAAAGAAAGTAGTCATCCATTGTTAAGTTTAAGTCAACACAAGACCAAGACTCTCATGCATGTATGATCGATATACATGCTGTGACTTGAGCATACAAGTGAGATTATTCTTTAAATAAATGTTGCACTCCTGCTAAAGCCAATAGAAGTGTTATTACATGCCTTCAGCCTCGGAGACGGCACCTGGACTGCTGACAGGCATCTTGGAATGAGGGAAGGAAGGACTCACCTCCTGTTATGCCCTCACGTTGGTGCCATCACCTCTGTAAAGGAGGGGGGGGTTACCCTGAAGTAGAATGCTACAATTTTCATATCATGTCATTAAACTCAATCCAGTTTCATTGTACGGTTTTTTTTTAATTTCATTTTTCAAACCAGCCTCTGTCTTCTCTGTCTATCACATCATTGTCATTGCAACCCAACGGCAACGCTGCAAAACCAACCTTCCTGGAAGCATTGCACCAGATGCACTACACTGATTTTCACAATGATTCATCGTGTTCTGGTTTCCTCCAAGACACACATTGGAAATGACACACAGCAGGTTATGCTATAAACTGAGGATTGTTTTGTTTTGGTGTGGCCAACGTCTCTCTGTAAATATTCCAGGTATTGAGGTCTCCATAGGAAGTCGTCCTCCATTAACCTCATGGGGCATCAGGTGGAAGACTGCATGTACCACATGTTAATATCCACTGTAAAGTATTCCTGGAACTCCAGTTATTACGCGCACAGAGAGATGGAGAGATATTTTTTGTTCATGGCGGGGAAACAGAGCATGATAAATTAGACAATAAACACTCGCGAAACGAAACATGGCGGACGTGCGTGGAGACCTAAAGCAGCATTAAACATGATATTACAATGGGATTCTGCAAAGAGACACAGCAGAGGACAACGGCGGCAAAGATTATCTCTGTCACACTCGGGTGTCCATGACGCATTATTTGTATTTGTAGTTGAAATTCAAATGGTGTATGAGGCAACACCGGAGCAACACAGCTAAACATGCTAGTGGGCTGTGCTAATGGGAAGATGAACACAGAAATAAAGCAGACAATTAATTATACGCTTAGTTTTTTTTGGTGTTGTTTGTTTGTTTTTTCACCCAAAATAGCATTGCAATCAGGATGTGTTTCACACTGGGACTAGAAGTAGAGTTTACATTTTCCAACTGCTGAAAGTACAGTTTTAGTTGATCATTTAAATGTGTACAAGTTTAAAATAGTGGAATCTCATTTGTTACTAATAATAGAGTAGGCACACAAACAAAATCACAAGTAGTACTTTTATTCAGGGTATTTGACAGGGACCGAATTAAATGGTTTTCATGGTGACTTTTAGCCTCTTATTACGTTTTTTGCATGTTTTTGGGATTTTCATATCGCCAAAATTATTTTATACCGAATTTAGGGTTAATTACAAGCTGTGTGTTTGTCATGTTGAAAGTGGCATACCTTATGTTGCAAACTAGACATGTTGGACACATGCATTTTCTGAAAGAACATGCATGTGGTTGCATGAGCCAACTCGTCGTAAGTGCAATTTTCTGTGAGCATGCCGACATGCTAATGTTAGCAAGGCTAATATGCAAACATGCTAAATTGGAATTCCCTGGGCTGCTTTGAAGCGGACTTGAGATTGATGGAATAATGTCGACTAATTTGCATATTCTTTATTTGTGCATAAGGCCATTTGGTTAGGCAGAGGAAAGCAGCATGTGAATCAAATGTGGCAGCGTCACGATTTACGGTTCATTTTTCAAAGGTTTCAAAGGATTTCCAAAAATTTCAAGGTACAGAAAAATATTTCCAGGCGAACTATATGGGTTCTTAAGGCAAAAAGATTCAG
>OMKP01047779.1:9370-22597 GCA_900302375.1 Bathygadus melanobranchus | reverse complement strand
GGCGCTGGGGGGCGGGGTCCGGGCTGAGCGAGTGCTCACTCCCGGGGTGGACCCCCACGGAGCTCTCAGTGTCACTCAGCACCTCCTTGTCCCCCCCTTTCTCCTCCTGCTTGGCCCTCCTCCTCTGGATGATGCCCCGCTTCCAGGCTGGCATGCTGGCCAGCTTCTCCTCCTCCTCTTTCTCCCTCTGCTCCCTCTCCTCCTCCTCTCTCCTCTTCCTCTCCAGCAGCAGCTGCTTCCATTCTGGCATTGAGGAGACGGACATTATGAAGACCAGCTTTTCCTCCTCTGCCGTGGGTCTGCAAGAAACCACATTCATTAAAACCACATTCATTTTTTTAGAACTGGTCAATTTACATTACATTTATAGCATTTGGCAGATGCTTTTATCCAAAGCAACTTACAAAAAGTACCACATTTGTTGAAAGAGGGAGACAACAATATATCGCTGAACGTACAGTACAATTAGAACAGAGCAAGTTACAAGCATTCCTGATTTCCAGGTCAATAGAACAAGTTTACAAGCTTAAAATTGCTAGGTTGACTCCTTACTGTACAACAGCAGGTAGCCAATTTAAATTCAATACACTCTTGCCCACATTACAAAATTACGATTCTATGTGCTATAATCCACCTGGAATTAGAAAACACGCAAGCATGTTTTCATAATATAAAGTTTACATTCCACCTGTTGTTAATAATTGTTTGGAGACGTTTTGTCTGCAGCAAGACTTGTTTATTTATTTATTTACACCAAACGACCAAATCCGTTACATTTATTGACGGTTAGATTTCACGATGAATGAATTCGTTTTCATGAGTAAACTATTTAAATGAACTCACCGCGGTTCTTCAGTATTTGTGATGTTTCTGACCCGGCGTGGATTTTAAAACAGTCATCGTTCAAGAGCAACTTCACTCTACTGTGCGTAACACACTCCAATTTAATAGAAAATCGTATTTTAAAATAACAAATAGGCTATATATACAATAATGTTCGACCTCCAAAAACTATTAAAACAATTATTCATTTTCAACGTTAAATAAAATCTACTGGACACTCGCTTCGTTGGTAAATTGCGTGGTGGCTGTGGGACGTTGATCCGATAATGCCATTAAAGTACCATTAAAGAGTTTAGTGGCGCACGGCAGATTGTCGAACATCAGAGACGTTCAGGGACCCCGGGCCCACCCGTCTGTAGCCGCCCCTCTTCCTCCACCAATTACCTTGGAGGAGAGGAGGAGATGGAGGGGGAGGTCTGGGTCTGTGTCCGACAGCTTACCTCGGTCAGCCTATAACAGTAGTCTTTTACTGGGGATTTATTCTGTATTCTAGTTCTGGATCCACTCCAAGTGGCTTAAACACTTAACGGGGCTGACGCTTAACAATGTTGACATTGGGGGGTGATTTTGAGTTCAGTAGTTTTAGTTTAGACTGTCAAAGTCATATAAATAGCTCAGAATGATTTAAGTGGATTACGCATAGACATCAATTGACTTAAAAAGCAAAGAAACATTTTATTCACAGATAAAAGCATAAGATATAGAAGACATAATATACCTCCATGTTCATTCATGTAACAAACCGTTACATGAATGAACCTAAAAACAGTGTTTGCTAAATACAGTGTCAATAAAATACATAGAATTTGAGTTATCTATTATTGGCCCACAAAAGATTTAGTGACATTTAGCTCGCAGTATTTTGCATAGGCCACCTTGTAAAATACAAGTTGTTCTATATGCTTCTGTTTCGCACACCTGCTCATAAATAATGAAGTTCAAGTGAAATGAGCTGTTCAAATAGGCCGAGCCTAATTGTGACAGATTTTAAAATGTAGGTTTCTCTATAGATCCAGAGGTTTAACAGTGTGTCCCTGAATGTACGCTTACCGACGTGTGGATAGGCCTACAACCTCGCATCTCAACTTTCAATAACGTTTAATTCATTCAGTCAGTCTTGCGGTCCCTGCTGTCCCGAGAGTGTCGCCGCTGCCCACGTGTGGCGAAGCAAAGAGTTGCAGCTTCTTATTAAATTGTACGCTGAGGTAGGCCAGATCCTGCTTGTCCAGGGAGTGCGCCAGGGCGAGGTAGGCCGTCAGACTCCCTGCCAGAAGGAGGCGGTCGAGGGGGAGGGCCGGCAGGAGCCACAGCACCACACCCAGCTCCAGGCACACGGGGTGGCGGAGGTGGGAGAACAGCCGCTGAGCATGGGGGGACTTGTGGGACAGGGGGTCCCCAAGACCCAGCAGATCATAGTACACCTGGGGAGAGACAGGCAGGGGGAGAGAGACAGAGACAGACGGAGAGAGAGAGAAGCATCACTTCTTGTGACCTGACATCATTGTTGTGGAACTGTTTGATCATTTCTCCCCCAAAAAGCACAAAGCCAGAGGGGGCGGAGCTTGTGCAGGTAAATCCTGTTACTGCAGATTCTCCTTATTTCTCCTTGTTTTTAGAAGATTTCCAAGCACCCCCTGCAATCCTTCAAAGTACCTCTAGGGGCACATGTAGCCCCATTTGAAAAACACTGGGTTAGGCTATAGGCTACATAATCAGGACCTGAATCCAAGCAAGTCTACTATACAAACAATGTCTGGACCTTTATCTTCTGTTTTCATTGTAAAAGTTATCCTCTTTTACAACTGTAGTTCTGGAAACATTCCAAGTGGCTTCAAACACGAAAGAGTGACGCTTAATAATGTTGACTTTGGGAGAGTGAGACTTTCAGTTAAAAGTCAAAGTCCTTGGTGGTCTGCACTGGAACCAATCAATAGAGTGGATTAAACAGCCATTGATTGACTTAAATTGAAAAGAAGCAACATTTTCACTGCTAGCTAAACAGCAGAAAATAATTTCTCTTAATTTTTATTCAGTGTAACAACCTCCCATGTCAGAAACAGTTACCTCTAAAAACAATATTTAGAAATGTGGCACATACAATGTTCCAATATATATACAATATGTATACTAACAATATACATTTACACAGTTTTCTATACTTTTACAAAGTTGTGTAGACATAATATAATTGTACACAGCGTTTGAATTGTGTGGTTGTAAATGTCAGGTTAGGCTACCTGCTTGATGCCCAGCAGTTCTAGGTAGTCAAAGATGAGCAGGATGCTGCACATCACAGCCCAGCACAGGAAGTGCAGAGTGAAGCACAGCACAGGAAGCCACACGTTCCAGGGCGCGTCACGCACCGACCACAGGCAGGGGGCGCTGTTCACCGGCTGCCAAAACGTCATCAGGATCTAATGGTCAGAGAAGCTGGTGATAATTAAATCAGTTACAATAAACTACAATAAACAAAGTTATTTCATTGAAACTATATTAGCTGTGCGTAAAGAAAAATACAAAGCACGCTTGTTGGCTCATTGCCACAAATCATTCGTTTGTTTGTATTTACAGGACCTTTCAGAACATTTTTTATTATCAGAAATGCACCACGTAGGACCTAAAATATTTCCATCTCATAAATCAGCAATCTCCCCATCTGCACACCAGGCGCTCTGCACCCGGAGGTTGAGTAAAGCCAATGTATGTACCTGCAGCGCTAGAGCAGTGGAGGAGCAGTAGGCAGCCCGGCTCAGCACCCCCAGGCAGGACTGGTACACCTGCTTGACCGGAGTCCAGGCCAGCAGGCTGTGTTGAGCGACGAACAGTGCCAGCAGGCCTGCATCCACCGCCAGGGCCCCCAGCACCGCGCCATCCCTCAGGGCTTCGGTCCAGGCTATGGAGTCTCCGTGACGACGGACGACAAACATCATAGTTATTTACGTCGTCAGTAGCCAGTTAACTTGTAAATCAAAGCATACAATAAAAGTCAGTCTATTGGCTACCAGCCTGTGCTCGACTGGATGTTATATATTATACATTATTTCACACCGCTAAACTAAAAGGCTGCGCCCAACGTGGGGCTCGAACCCACGACCCTGAGATTAAGAGTCTCATGCTCTACCGACTGAGCTAGCCGGGCTGCTGTTTTGACGTGCGTTAATATAGTAACATGCCTCTCGAAGACAAACTCTCAAGCTTAAGTTAAGGTTTTGTATTATTTTGATAGTGTTTGTTATTTAATTTCATTCATTCGAAAGCGAAAGCCGAGCGAAGCACAGTCGAACCATGACTGAACAAAACCAATTCAAAATGTGCATGTAAAGTTCTTTACATCTTTAAGTACTTTATTTTGTTGGCCTGTCGACCTGCCGATTACAACATGTCTCCATTCCATCCAACACTCACAAGCGTTTACATGTCTGCAGACACACGGAAGGTGGGATTACCTTGGCAGAAGGCGCCATCTCCCGTGATGTTCCGGTAAATCGGCCGAAATGAAATAAAACGAATCAAATCTGCGCCGGTCATGAAAACGAACGCAAAGTTGAGCATCGCGGCGCCGCAGAGCGCAGCGGAGCGCACGGTCACCGGGGCCGCTCCAATCATCATTAAAGTTGACCGGCCAGTTCAACAGTACAACATACAATACACACTTTCTTCCGGGAGATGTTTGTGGTGTGTGACTCAAATTAAACGCTTGGTGTCGCTGCCAAAGTTCACCCGCAGATCCATAGTCAAGCTTAATCACGTTATATTCAGTCAGGAATAGGCTGCATACATTTAAAGTCTCCTTTTAATGTGGAGCCTCGGAGTAATAGAGTAGGCTACTATCCTGTCTAATAATCTATCATTCATTCATAATAACGCAGATGGGAATTATATACAAAGAAATGTACACAAGTCATACATGTTGTTATCTGTGTTTATTTGAATATAGATACAATGCACATATTTTACTTGTGACCTATTAAAAGACCAGAGAGCACTCTGAGAAGTATATTTATACAAACAAAACCCTAACCCATGACAGATGTTCTCAGGTATGATTGACTTGACGATCGTAGCACTCCACGTGGTAACTTCTGTCTGAGAACACTATTCTAGAAGACTCTCTGGACCCCTTGGGGGAAACAGACAAGGCATTCACTTCTCTTAGACCTACACATTTGATAAATAATAATAATAATAATAATAATAATAATGGATAATGGACCAATGGTGTAGTCACAGACTTTTCACATTGTAGGTCTTTGTAAACACACTCACCTGTAAGGGGCAGATGGGCTTCACGCAGGCTGCACACCTGGCAGCCCAGCGCCTGAAACAACAACAGCATGTGCCAATGATTAACAATAGACTATTCATTATGTCTGTCTGTTCAAATCCAATTGATATGTGTCGACAGTAGGTTTTCATGGCAACAGAGTATCAGACACCTGCCTGTAGACAACAGGTTGTCATGGCAACAGAGCATCATAGACGCCTGAATAGAGGACAGGTTGTCTTGGTAACTCATGTCATGATTGACACCTACCTGTGGAAGTCTCTGACACAGTAGGGCTGGTTGTCGGGGCCGACGGTGAACTGTAGGCCCTCCAGGGTTCTTCTGCAGGTGAGACAGCAGAAGCAGGAGGAGTGGTACGACCTGCCCATCGCCTGCAGGACCTGCTGGGACCAGATGAGGAGGAGGACTTTACTGGGACACCAAACATGGTGGCAGACCCACCGTCTCCTACATCCACATCATGGATGTCGGATAAGTATTTTGTCACTCACTGTGGAGTGTGTGTGGTTGGTGGCTGGTGTAAGCAGCCTCACCTGGCCCGAGTCAGGCTGATTAGTCTGGGGCTGGGTGGGGCTGCCCTAAGATAAACCAGCCATCACCACACACACTCAGAAGAGAGAAATCACGTCAATAGCTAACACCGGAGGCCTGTACTGCAAAGCAAGGTCAACATACCCAGGATATCTTATCAAAGCTGCATATTTAATGGGCAAACTATAATATTAAACACATATGAAGCATTTCAAAATATAACCCAGGCTAAAAGCAACACAGTTGCTGTTGCCAAACAATTGCAGGCTGTATGAATGAGTAATGAAGTTAAAAGGCTTATCAATATAGCCTCACCATTAAGGCACCAGTAGGGCAGAGCTGACTAGAATTACAATTGTGTATACTATTAATTATTATTGTTGTTTAGATGTATTCTTATGGCATTGTAGCAAACACAGCGCATGTTTCCATGGCGATGTACCCTGGTAAAAAGTGAACCACCGTCATGAAAAAGAAAGTTACAAAGTTACCTCGCTAAGCCCAAATCTTGCTTACACACACGCACGCACACAGGCACGCACGCACACACACACACACACACACACACACACACACACACACACACACACACACACACACACACAGTACTCACTGTGTCTGTGATGGAGTGTCCACACCCACTGCAGATCTCAGGTGTCGGATGAACACCTGACATCTGGAGATCAAAGCAAACAGTATTGTTAAGCTTGTTAAAGGGGCACTATTATACCACCAGGTGTGAAAATATACCCATTAGTGACATCACAAGTGGGTGTGTCCACCCTGATGTATGATAAAGGTAGATCCAATGTCAGTTGGTACAGTCCACCAGGGAGGTGAGCATGCCAGCTGATCATTGTACATCTGGGTGAACACTCCCACTATGAATGTCATTTAATATGTTGTATATTAGTTGGTAATGTTACCATACCAAGAAGTCCTTTTCACAGTAGATCCTTCCGGACACCCAGTAAAATGGCTTACTGGTCAGTTTTCTGCCTAAACATTCAAAACAATGACAACATCCGTCCTAGATGGAGCATATTCTAATTCAGTAGAAAACATATTAATTACAGCTTGTTATCTCGTAGTTCTCTTCGTGACTCACCACATTCAGCGCATGTGAAACAAGTATCGTGAAACAGCTTTCCCAGGGCCTGGCATGCACTCCCAGCATGCACTGCTTTCTGGCATCTCACACAGCTTCCTGTAGACAGTCCCAACAAACAGAGAGAATCATCCACATAATGCATCCTCATCACCAGCTCATCCCCTTGGTTGTCATGGCAACGTGTGAATGCCATATGAAAGCCATAGCTCACCACAAATCCAACTGTATAACAACTGGTTATAACTCACTAGTCGCCAGACAACAACAATATAAAATAAACAAATGATTTGATCGTATGTATTTATTTTGTAATGTATACGTCTAAATAAGCGTGAGGCTTTATTTTGAAACTTTCCATACAAAAGTAAAAGTTCACCATGGACTGTATGGTTAGTACTTAAGTCAAAAATTCAGCATTAAGTTTTATTGTGAAACTTGCCATGCCAAACTAAAAGATCAATGTTACAAGGTTACTTCAATTCAGCAGAGATTTTATTCTGAAACTTCCTTACCAAAGTAAAGACCTGCGTTTGTGTTTGTAGCGGTGTCCATCTCCTTGTGGTTGTCTGGTATCAGCCTGTCTGTCTGTCTCTCTGGGTGACTAATTTTAATGCCTGCACCCAGACAGCTGAAAGGAGAGCCGGTGTCGGGGTTGTGAGCAGTTGGCTGCTGGTAACAGATGACAGCTGAGCTGGAAACACGACTTGGACACTTGGGTTGTGCTGGCCCTCAGTAGGACACAGTAGGTTGTGTGAGTGTTTGAAGGTTTTTTTTTTACAATGCAAAATTGTGGTGGTAGGCCTAGATAAATGATAAAAGACTTTCTGTGTCACGACACCGAATATTAAAACTTCCAAAACAGACATCACAGACCCAAACACAGGGTGAACTGGGCCGGTGTTAAATATTCACCCCCATGGGATTTGGCCATTGTCATTCTTCGTTACAGAAGGACGTATTTAGTAGTACATAAGTTAATCTTCAAACAATAAAGTTAAGTTAACCTGAGAGGTTTATGGGCGAAAATCAGGCCAACCGTTTATATTGTCGCTACTATGCTTCCCACGTGTGGACATGTGTTGAAAGTGCACCTTATTTTATAATAACCCGGTCGAATGTCATTTTTCTGTTCCCTGTTATATCGCTAAATTACAAAAGTATGGACATAAATACAGATAAGATCAATTATCTACACTCAGTCGTCAATAAATGCCAGGGGACGAGGGCGAATTCTAGGATTCCCAAGCGGCGTCCCTCCACAATAGTTTACTGTTACAGAATCAAACCAGCCTTCGTCATCTAATACTTGGGTGGAAAAACGAGTTTCGCCGAAAAACAGCGAGTGTTACTTCAAACAAACGCGCACACATGCGCTTGCTTGTGCGCACGGTTTGGCCCCCGGCGCTGCGCTGCGGAATGCGTCACGCAGACATGTGCGGGCAAGAGGTTCCCAGATATTTGCACATATTTCAATACCAAAAGAATACTTAGCATTCGGTGACTAATGACTCGTCATCACTCATCTCGACACGGCACTCATTCGTTCGTTCAGTAAAAACACTTCTAACTAACGAACAATGCGGATTAGGCAAATGTCAGCGGTTCGTGCGTACGCGTCTGCCGAAAGCCACTAGTTATTTGCAATTTAACTGTCCATCATTTGTATAATCATCCCTAAACACCATTGTTTATTCAGCCGAAGCCTACTTCTCCTACAAGCACCATTTGCCACTTTTTAGGAAGCATAACACGATGCCAGACATTCTTGGCATGCTTTAATGTTTATTAATAGAGCAGCCATTGTGCCATGGATAGGAGGTCAGATCGGGGAATCCTGTTTAGGGTCCGACTACAACTACACTCCGCCGTCAAGTTCCGACAGGTAGGCTACCTGTGCGTCCACGCCTTCCGCGCAGACAGACAGGTTATGTTGATCAGGAAATCGCACTCCTGTCACAGCCGTCGCGATGTTTTAACCTGGAATGGGAAGACACGAAAAACGCCAAATCTGCCCGTTTGAGAAACAACACGAATTCAAATTTTTGTACTTTTGTTTTATTTTTCTGATTTTAAGTGAAAATGGGAATTTGTAGGACGCGCGTCGTCGTGTTTCTAGGGAATGTGTTGCTATCACTCTTCTACTTGTCAGGTAAGATAGCCGACTTTGTGCTTAAACTTTATGATTTGGCCTGAAATGTTTTCTAATTGTATTTATTATGCAAGTAAGCTTTAATCCCCGAGCGCCCCGTGGACATGTAGGCAGGTTCCGCGTGTCCATGCAGTTTCCAAGTGTCACTAGTCTAATCAATATTGCGATTTTAATACTCCAACAACAGAACCACACGGTATAGGCTCATATTTCAGATACTTGACCCCTTAATGAGCAGCCGAAAAGAAACATTTGCTTATCGCTTGCTCACTGTTCTCAGTTTACTATTGACTGTTGACTTGACAGTTGAACTTTCAGTAATGGCGCCCCCGCAGCCACCAAGTCGCGTCTTGTTAATGATTAATCAACAATCTGCTGTGTGTGCGGGAGAGACGTCGATGGCACAAAAACGTCTATTTGTAACAGGCTAAAAAAACAACAACAGGTCGTTTTGTGCATTTTTCGAAGCGTCCGAGCTATGTGCGACCATAACACACCCAATATGCAGGCTGTACACCTGCTGCGTAAACAGGGCGTATACGTCTGTGTTTGGAAACACTTTGACAGACCCTTCACCTACTGTAGATTTTATGTAAATGTCAAGTTAGCATTTCTCTGGGTCGGTTTCGTGAATATTTTTCATAGGGGATATGACCTTACCAATATAAAAAAAATGACTTCTCTAGTGATTCTTTTTGATTGATCACTCCACCAAGGACAAGATGAGATATACGTCTCGATTGGTTCAAACCCACGCGAGATTTTGGGGAGGACAATAACTAAATAATTGCTTTTGTCAAAACATAAACACCAAATTAACAGTTTTGGGTATCAATATAGCAGGGTGTTGACACGGCACCCTTAATAATGTGTCCTCCAAGTTTCCTGAACAGTGAACACTTCTATTTGGCACAAAAACGAATATATAAATATATTTTATTTTAACAGCCATAGCTCTACACATAGTGACGGTGTTTTCAAGGATATATTACACTACAGAATGTAAAGCATACACAGAGTGAGTGAGATGGTTCGGTAGGACGGTTTGCTTTCATAAAACACTGATGTTTTATGATGTAAAATCTGTAGCCTACTAACGGAAAGGGGTAACTCAATGTTCAATGTTTCCTGTTGACACTCATTGTCAACAGGAAATAAAATGTAATCAGAATGAATTAATGTTGTTTTTAAACCGGAAGTAAGTCAAGAAAGATGGGTTTAGACCTGCTCCTACAATAGCCCTAACCGTCTGCCTGCTTGTCTGTTACTGTCGTATAGCTATCTATCTGTCTATCTATCTGTCTGTTTATCTATCATTGTCTGTCTGTCTATCTGTCTGTCTGTCTATCATTGTCTGCTTCCAGAATCTTTACAGATGACAGTGCAGCCAGACACTGACAGCACGGTCCACGTGCGCTCTCAGGTGAAGTTGTGCACACTGTGCACGTGGAATGGCACGACCCCGGGCCCCTGCGATGCCCCGTCCGTCAGCCTGACCCCCGGGGAGGAGGTGACGCTCCAGTTCAACTGCTCAGAACCCCTGGAGAAGGCCTACAGAGCAGAGGTCCTGCGTACCATTGGTGGGTTCCCAAAATACTCAGAATAATTCTACGAAGAGTCCAGGAAGGAACCGACAGGATTGTAGATGCTCTTTCTTACATTTTCTCCTGTCTTTTTCTTTCAATTCATGTTTGGGAGGAGCAGGATAGTTTAGTGGTTATGGTGTTGGACTCTCAGCTGTCCCAATGTCTAGGGTCTACCTGTAGGCATCCCAGAGCAACATGCCCTATCCCCTACTTGCAATTCATAGTGTTCCTGTTTTGAAGTGAACTACTACTTGTACCGAAAGGAGCAATTGAAGATTAAAATAGTTATGATTAAGGTAACATTTGCCACCAACAGCAGGAGCACTGTTTCAGTCCTGTCTCTCCTCAAATGGAGGATTCTGTTCTGTGACACAGCATGCACCAAGGACGAGTGTAGCCCAGACATGGGAGCAACCCAGGCCTCCTTCCTCACCCAGCTCCCCAGGAACCTCACCTGGGTGCTGGGGACCCCCGAGGACTTCATGATGGAGCTGGACGTACTGGGAGAGGGGCTGACCAAGGTTGGGGAGACCACACCCTGCGCCGACGGCTTCAAGTACATTGTGTCCCAAATGAAACCCAGTGGTATGTACGGTAGCCAGGCGTACTGCCGTGGTGGTGCGGACACCCACTTCACCTTGCAGAGTAGGGGATCTCTGACTCTGCTCCTCACCCCCGGGACCGACGCCCCAGTGGTGGTATTCACAGTCTCCAACCAGCCGCTCAGTACGTTGCTAAACTTTTAAACTAAATATTAAAATGGACATTTTAGTTTGGCTTTTATTCAAGTAGTGTGTGATCTTGTTTTGTTTGCATCTACTACTACTACAGTACTAAGTAAAGTACTGTACTACTACTACTACTACTACTACTACTACTACTACTACTACTACAGAAATCTACTTGTAGAGCTTTCTGTTGTCCTTCTGTTGTACAGTACTGTGGGTACAGTACTGTGGGTACAGTACTATGGGATTGTGTACAGTACTGTGTGTGTGCGTACCACCAGTACTGCAGGTGGTATGTGGGATTTTATTCTTGAAATAGACACATTTACAACAATACAAAAAAATATAGTTGAAAATAAATCTATTCTAAATATAGTATTATGGCTTTGTGTTTTGTGTTTGGGCCGCTAGCACTCCTAGCTCAGACACTTCATGTGTTTGGGGTTGGGGTCAGGGGTGGAGCAAAACCTTGGAATCTCCCAAGAGTGTTGAATGTTACATCGTTATCATTCAGTGACAACAAAGATGATGTGTTGTACAATGACTTCAACCTCCCCATGTTCAACTACATCTCCCTTACAGCAGGTCTCGCCGTACAGGTGACCCTTGAACCCGACGTTACCATGGTGATCAGCAGGGAAGTCGGTGGCCTGAAGTGTGACGTGTGCACCAACAAGGGCGCGTCCTGCAACCCTACCACCATGTCGTTGAGCAAGGCAGAGACGGCCACAGTGAATTTCGGCTGCATCCTGCCGCAGGAGGTTTTCAACGTACAATTCCTGAGGAAAATAGGTGAAGGAGCATATCTTCTACAGTTCAACCTGTTGTATAGCAGGGGAAATCCACGCGGTACAAGAATAGAACAAATTATATAGATAATTGAAAATAAGTATATGATTATTGTTTAGTAAATATAGTATTCTCTCCCCTGTTCCCCACTGGCCAGGGCCTTCTTGCAGTAATGATTGTGTATAAAGGAGGCGCTGTTCCCCAGACCGAGCGGTTGTGGGGCGGGGTTAAAGGGGACGCTAGTGAGCATGCTCTATGGGCCGCACAATTTGGAAGATCCAACTTTATAGCAGGAAGTTCGCTTCATGTGCCACTGAGCAACTTTCATAGAAATGAATGAGGCTCCGCCTCCAACACTGTATCCAGTTCTCTTTATACATTAATCGCTGTTCCCCACTGGCCACGGCCTTCTTGCAGTAATCATTTTGTATAAATATATATTTTTATTGTCATTTTTGTCCTGTCGACAGAATGCACAAAAACAGCCTGCACCCCGGCCACAGGAAAAGTTCTGGCTGACCTGCTCACGGACTTCCAGAGAACCTTCTCGTGGAACGTAAGCCTACCAAAGAGAACTGTCCTCACTCTGGACTTCCCGGCTCCAGGACTGAAGGAGACAACTGCAGAGGACGAGTGCCAAGGCAGACACAAGTACTCTGTTCATACGACCAACAGTGAAGGGGAGGTGAAGGAGACCACGTATTGTGGGAAGGGGCCTGTGACCCAGCTGAACATCCTGGGACCTAAGACCTCGCTGGCAGTCCAAGTTCCCAAGGGAGAGAAACTGAACAAGGACGCGTTCAGTGCTAAAGCCATGCCCAGCAGTGAGTGACTCAGGCAGCTCCCTAGATAAGACTTTAACCTAGTCCTTTCGGTGTATTCATTAAACAGAGTGCACCCTTTATTGTAACCCAAATTATTTTGTGTTGTTTTATGCAGAAAAATGACACATTCGTCTGTTAGAAAAGAGTCATTTCATCCTGATTGTTCATTGGGCCTTGGATATTCTTGGAACCACTGCTTTCCATTTAATAATGAAATGGATAGCAAATGGATTGTCATATTCATATAGAACATTGCTTCCCACACAAACACATTCCCTTGTTCAGATAAGATAATTACTTACGTTCTTATCTAAATGTGATTGGTCTGATTCATGCATGGTCTTGATGTGTTTATTCTAGAAACAACCCCCCCCCCCCCAT
>OMKP01047763.1:16568-30160 GCA_900302375.1 Bathygadus melanobranchus | reverse complement strand
CGTGTTCACTCGGGTTCCCCCCATAGAACCCCACAACAAAAACATGCAGAAGAACAGATTGCTCTTCGGTCCTGTCCCTGACCAGGACAGGACTGAGCGCTTGGACTTGGTCCCCGGGCGCCTTACTGATGGCTGCCCACTGCTCCTGGCTTTCCCTGGGGGAGGACGGTCAGGATGGGATAAATGCAGAGAAGACATTCCACCGGCGACGCCAATAATTGCATGTGTGTGTGTGTGTGTGTCGCCGCTCACAGTGTGTGGTTGAAGTGTCGACCGTGTGGCTAATAAAAGGACCAATGTCCTCTGATTACGTATATATATGCATACGGTATATAAATAGACATGTATTTAGCTTGCATCAAGCTGTTCCATGGCTCTCCATGGAACCAAATGTATTTGTGAGAAAAAAGAAAATCCTGGGGTTGATTACCTCATTCCATAACTCATATCTTAAATCAGAAATTGAAACCTACTGTTTGAAATCACTACATTTACTAATTGTCGATTCTGATCTACTAAAAAGAATGCATGTATGAATTCTAGGGCCTTCTCCCTCTCGTCGCTCCCTAAATCCTCACCACCTTTCCCTCCCACTCTGCATACAAGACTCTTGATGTATTAACGGTTCATCTTAGACAAGCCGGTTGCATCTGCAGGCCAGTCAGATATCTCTTCCACCGGACTCACTCCTGGCCGGGTTATTTGGGTTCATGTCAGGTTTATTTCTATCTACTGCCCTTTATCTTGATTGAAAGGGCTTCCCAGAGCCGTGCAGAACAGCTAGTTGGTATTTTCACCACTCACACAGTCCGACAGTCCGAGGCAAGGGAGTGGGGGGATGAATGAGAATGACTAGAATGATATTCCCTATGGCCAATCGCTTAATAGCTGACATCATTTATGGAAGCTAGTAGGGCGCTGAATCGCTGACGAGAATGTTTGCCCTTAGCCCGCTTGGAATCCCGCAACGGTTAACAGCATTTTATAATTGCTTTTGTTGTTCAATTTCTTTCTCCTTTTCTTTGTTTGGTTCTTGCTCTTTCTCTTTTCTTTCTATGTTTTCCGCGGTGTTCGTGTAGGGCTAAGGTGTAGGTAATGGGGTTAGTCATGGTCAGGGATCAATATTCATTCTGCTGTGCAGTAATGAGGAACCGTTTTGTTGCACACAGTAGCTGCCAGCAGGGGGTCCCCACTGCCCCACATGCTGTACACATGGAGCATATTTATACACTGTCTGCGTTCGGGTGTAAAATATGGCTTAACTTAAAATATTATGCAACAAATTGGACTCTACAAAATAGCATGGTTTTTGTTAGGTTATATTGGTTTTCAAATGTCTCTACCTCAGGCTTAAACCAATGCTACATTTAAACCAAACCGTGCTTCTAGAGAAACCCAGCGCATAAGAAAATAACAAGTCCATAAATATTGTGAGATACAGTCTGCACTTTCCACATGGTCATCATTTTTCTACGGTTTGCATTAATACAAAAATCTATTAAACAGTAAAACCTCCACAGACAAAAACATAATGAATGGCCGAGGGGTATGAAGGTATTATTGGTGCAAAACAACTGAGCACCTGTGACAGGGAATTTGTATTTGTAGAAAATAGGGTTAGGGTTAGGGTCACACATGTGCATCAGTGAATTTGAAGTGACAGGGAAAAATACTTTGTACTTGTACAACTTGTCACAAATACACAAATACAAATACAGAAACTCATACGCTCACATTATTACTGCAGTTAAAATGCATGTGAAGTTGTGTAAAGGTGAAGGGGAGTCAAGGGAAGGTGAAAGAAGGCTCTCTGACTCTCGAAACGATCTCACCAGGTAACAGTTTCTGTTACCTTCATAATCTGCTTGTCACTAACTCGTCCTCCCCAGGCATTAGATATGTAAGAGATATACCCTTGGGGACCAAAGTGGAACTTCACAGTGTGGTGGTGTTTAGTTTAGCAGGTTTGCGCTAGTAGAGGGCCTCTCAATAAACACTTCAAAACAATCAAGAATCACTGCAACCCTGCCTGAATGCCATTGGCATCATCGCTTGAACTTCACGCTATGGCCACTTATTAAAAATCCCGTCCAATATGAAATTTTGAACCCGAAGGCCAAATCTTTGAATGAAAGGTTAAGTCTCAACTTCAGCAACACTAAAATAAGCTGTTCGAATGTAGAGAGTGCAGATAAAGGGCCACAGGTGATGTATGGATGTAGAGGGGTTAGCAAACAAATCCAATTCAACCAGGGCTAAATGTAATTAGTGGGCTTCGCAAGCAGACCAAGACTAGAAATTAAATTATCTGTTTGATATTGCTGCAGAATAGGGCCGGCTATCGGAACGTTACATCATATTGAGTTTGCAGTGTCGTAAAGTAGTTGGGGTCCGTCTCCACTAATGAAAGGACTCACACACATGTTGATCTTGGGATAAGTTGATCGTCTGGCAGCCCAAAGCACAATGGCAGAACTCAAATACTACCGACTGACTGCCAAACCTTGTAGTGGACATATGGCAGTGAGCCCACCCTGGCCCCCTGTGGCCTCGTGTGGTTTATATAGGGACGGTAGGGACGGTGGATGTGTTAATTATTCATCGCCAACGTTTGCATAATTTGAGACGTTCATTTCAGTTTCGCCACTTACAGTACAGTGTTTAATTGAGAAACAATTATGTAAAAAGAAAAAAATTAAAATGTTTAGCGGACCTAAAAGTTAATTAATGAGTTAAATGAGGACATGAGATACGTGTTAGGTTTAATTAAAACGTAGGTTCATATATTTATATATTTATAATATATTTAAAGTGCCTCCATTTTACCACCAGGTGTGATGTTGAGGATTAGCCATTAGCTAAAAGCCATTTCAAAATCTACCATCTAGTAACATCACACGTGGGAGTGTCCGCCCAGATAGTTAGATCAACCTATCACCCTAGCCAGTGGATAGCTTCCAGGTCTGATAGCTAAGAACCGTGTACTTTTAAATGAATAGAGAAAAAGAGGGCAACGTGGACAAGGTGCCTTGGAAGTGTTTTGCATGTACTTTGCAGCTCTCCCTTTAATCCGGAGCCTCTCTGTGTACATTTTGAATAACTTAGCCGAATGAATATTTCATGTCACCTCACCTCCAACTGAGGCCCCTGCATTTTTCATCGTATTCCTCGGCACCACACACACACACACATATATATTTTAGCCTTTTAGCCTTAGCATATACAGTAAGAAAAACATGTTGTTTAGACCAAGTTTGTTCCAGTTGAGAGCGTCTAGTTTTCAGCGCACTCTCTGAAAACTCGTTTTATCTTCATAATTCCTCTCAGTTATTCTCATCTCAAGAGAATGACATTTAACATTTCAGACCTGGTTTTCACATTTCTTTCCCAAAACTGGGAAAAAGGTTTAGAATAGAATACAAAGTAACTGTAAAATAATATTCCTAACATATTAACATAACCTAACCTAGAACTATTTATAATTGCGATTGATTTCAACAGACATAAACCCCTGAACCTAAGACGTGGTTTGTTGTGATGTGGAAGAGATGAGAGCTGTAAAGGATTAAACTTTTGTCTTAATTCAGCCACTATATTAGCTATCCTAGATATAATCATTTGGAAACTAGTCAACAGTCCTCAGAATTTCCACAAAACGCATTGTGAATCTTCACCTCTGTGTCCCTTAAAGAGTTTTCTCCCCATATTTCGTACCTTTAGTCTTTTGAAAACAATCGAAAACGATATGTTATGCTGGGAACATTATGTTCTCCAGCTAGAGCTGGTTACACTTAAGTCTCTCTCGTTCTCTCTATCTCTCTCTATCTCTTTCTCTCTCTCCCCCTTCTCCCTCTCTCTCCCCTATCTCTCTTTCTCTCTCTCTTTCTCTCTCTCCTCTCTCTTTCTCACCCTCTCTCTCTCTCTCTCCCCCACTCTCTCTCTTTCTCTCTCTTTCTCTGTCTCTCTCTCCCCCTCTCTCTCTGTCTCTCCCTCGCCACTGCGAATCACCTGACTCTCACCTCATGCTGCTGTCAATCAATACAAGTCTCAGGTAGAATGGGAAAAACCCATCATCCGTAACAATCCACACCTTGACTGTAACACACAGTCCAAATACTGAATACTAAAGTTCATGCCTTGTAGCATGAACACACGCACGCATGCACACGCACACACACACACACACACACAGTCTCTCTCTCACACATGCACACACTCACTTTTCTGTTGTAAAGATTTCACTTAGCGGTTGATTTTAATTCGTCCTGACAGGTTCCCTGTGAATGAACCTGACCCTCGTAGAGCTCCGTGCATCCATATCAAATGTCAGGGTCTTGGCACCACTACTGCTATGAAATAAAACACGCTCACAGTGTTACAGTTAGCACAGCTACACGTGTTTTATGAAACCCAAAGTCAGTCTGGACATTCATTGCAAATTAAAAGCCGCCCTTTTTGACAGGAAAGATGAGATAGTAGATTCTACGATTTTGATGAGTCTATGTGATAGGCCTACCCTGCTAAGATGTTTGCAGATGATTTGTTTCATATGACACGTCACCTATTCAGTCCCCTTCACTTCTGGATGACATAGCTAGATAACAAGGGAAATAGGCTAAAATGAATCGCTCAGTAATGGGTTTTTATGGACCATGAAATGTCCCTCCATACACCCATTAATGACGTCACAAACAGTATATATCAACATTTACTTTTCAATTAACTAAAAAGTTCATTTAGCCCATTATTGTCTGCGTTTATACTGCGGTCTAAAGATCCACTCGATCGCTGACGTGTGAGAAACGACGACGTTACACGACTCACTAACGTCTCCAAAGCATGGATGTGTTAAAGAACGCTCCGAATGCACACCTAGACACACCCACCTATCATAATACCCCTCATCCACGGGTTGCCATTCCACACTATTTTACACTCGGATTAAGAAGTGAAACTCATTATAATTGAATCCTCTATATACATGGGATATTTTGGTTTAAGGACGGAGCATAAAGTCGTCTTTACTTGGCTATATGAGGTTGAGGGTTGAATTCATCGGCGCGATTTTTATTGGAAAATGTTGCATATTAAAGTGCTTTGGGTGTCTTGAAAAGCGCAATATAAACTAAATTAATTATTATTATTATATTATGATTTTTGTCTGATTTTCCCCCAGATTTTTTCTCTTTATCATTATGTTTTTTCGTTATGTGCCTGATGTAAAAGGACCTTTAAAAGCAAACAGATTTTACAAGCTATTGCAGAGATTGACTGTGAGATTACTATGGAGAAATGTTCAGCGCTGCAAACCCCACCTTCACCTTCAATGGTCCTGAACTTTTGGAAAGTATCTACCCCCGAACAGGGACTTTTTTAAGGGCAACCTTTGGAGGAACTCCGAAGGTTCCTAGTTCCGGGTTAAGGTTCCTGCGGTGGAAACACAGCTAGACATAAAGTGCAATGGCCTGGTCCATCAGGCATGCTGCTGGTAGAGGTATTGGAGTTCCTCTGGCCTGTCTAAGATCCCCAATGCCCCAGGATGAAGACAGGGGGCGCTGTCCTCTCGAAGAACACCGTCTTTCGGAAGAGACGTTCAAACCATGGTCCTGCCTCCCTATGGTCATAGTACTCTTCGTAGGAGTAGAGGTGCTAACCACGGTGTCTGTTAGCAGCATTCAGCTCATGGGGCTCATGACAGCCACCTGATATAGAAGCCGGAACGAGAAAACGATCTTGCTGTGACACGCTCATTAAGTTTCACTAGTTTTGCATCGTCGTTGTCATCTCCCTTCGGTCTCTCCATGTGTAAAGACTCTTTTCTCTCTCCCTGTATGGACATTTCTTCTTTTACAGGAAAGTAGATGCTTTGCTGTCAATAAGATTGAGAGTGTGTGAGATTGAGAGTGGATGAAGGGACGCCAGAGTTCTGTGAATGTCATTCTTGGAGATCATTTTGAGGGTTCGTTGCGCTTTCAGACAGGAAAAAAAGCTGAGGTTGTTTGACCATGCAATCAAAACAAAATACCACATCAGATTGCTTTTCCATTTTGTTTGAATCTTCAAATCGCACGCCCACTGCCATAGAAGAGAGAGAGAGAGAGAGAGGGAGAGGAGTGTTTAATCTGTCTGGGGTCATTGTGTTCCGTTGCCAATGGTGAGGTGATTCAAACATGGAGTTATGGTCGTGGACAGAGAATGGACCCAGAACAGGGAGCTCAGCACACTGATGGAAAAACGTTTGTCTTACACATTCAGTTGTGGTATACGAGTTGTGAATACGCGACACACTCAAACACACAAACACACATACACACACACAGACACAATTTCTTGTGTCTTCTTCTCTCCCCTCTCTCTCTCTCTCTCTCTCTCTCTGTCTCTCTCTCTCTCACCCTCTCTCTCTCTCTCTCTCTCTCTCTCACAGTTTACCTTGATGAGCAAGATGGCTGACCTCTACCTGCTCCTTAATGCCCTGTATCTGAATTCACTGTAAGTCATGAAAGTGTCGAGCTCAATGACGAAAATAGGCTAAATAGTGATTTGTGAGTCCAGATAAATAATTTAAAGTGCAACCCTACTGTACCCACTGTAATAAAACAACCACAGATACAGACCATCCGCGGTGGATGGATTAAATAGCAGAAAAGAAAACCTGGGCTGAGAGGAAAGCCAGGGATAAACTCTTCTCCATTACACCCTATTGAGCACATTACAACCCCCTCCGGAGAAACACACACACACACACACACACACACACACACTCTAAATCTGTAGATTACACACTGCTGTTATGTTATGGCCGGCGGCGGTTGTAGATGCTGCAGATAAGATGCTCTGAGGAGATTCACAGCATTTCACTGTGAGATGAACCCAAACCCTGTTGGTTGATGACAAAAGATAACATCTTCATCCTCCAGTGCCCCTCTCTCTCTCTTTCTCTCTCTCTCTCTCTTGCTCTGGTATTCTGTCTCTATCTAACTCTATCCCTCTCATTCTGGGGCAATCATGAACTGTAATTCTCTTTTTTATCTACAGTATTGCTCATTTTCACTCTCTTACACTTATCTCCTTCCTCTCTCGCTCTTTCTCGCCTTCTATCTCCCCTCCTCCCTCTCCCTCTCCCTATCTCTCTCTCTCTCCGCCTCTCTCTCTGTCATGTTTCATCTCATATCTCGCTCCCCAGCGCTCTCATTCACTCTCTCTCGCTGTCTAAAAAACGATAATTTCTTTATCTATCATCATTCACTCTCTGGGATGTTTTCAAGGTGACACTTTTTCTTGGCTCTTCCTGAAATGCACATTTTAGTGGATTTAATTACATTACAATCACATGCACTGTGTTACTGTTGGGAGTTATGCTATCCATATGTTAATCACATACTGACCATATTATAAGGAGTCTGAGTTTGATTCATATTTACCCACTGTATCCTCGACCTCGGCCTCGACCTCTTCCCCTCTCAGTCTCTCTCTCTTCCCCCTTCCTCTCTGTCGCTGTTTCTCCTGCGACAGTGGATGTTGTTTGCAAAAGACGTTCATTATGCCTCAATGACGCCTCATATGGAGAGCAATCAATGAAACCTGGTTGGTTCTTGTGTTCTGCCCATGAAGTAGAAGGGATGGACTGCAGATGTGTGGGAATTACAGGTGAGTCAGTAGTGTTTACAACTCGAGCATCTATGTGTGGTCGCAGTGGAGCTATCACAGGTCTCTGCACGTGCGGGTGTGATGCAGCAGTGGATGATGCTAATACCTAGCAATTGTTCTATTGTTCTATTGACCTGGCAATCAGGAGTGCTTGAAACAATCAGGAGTGCTTGAAACAATCAGGAGTGCTTGAAACTTGTTCTATTCAAATCTTACTGTACCATCTGCGATATATTGTTGTTTCCCTCTTTCGACAAATGTACTTATTGTAAGTCGCTTTGGATAAAAGCGTCTGCCAAATGCCCTAAATATAAACGTAATAGGTAACGTTGTGTGTTGACTTTAACAATAGCATGTCATCAAATGCTATCAATTCATCACATTTGTCGTTATGTGCAGGAGTTTGTTGCTGATCCGAAAACACCTTTGCAATTAATTATGTGTGAGTGTTATGTATGTGTGTGAGGTCTTGCCTTTGAATTCATATTTACATTCACATTCAGAGCATTTGGCAGACGCTTTTATCCAAAGCGACTTACAAAAAAGTAACACATTTGATGAAATATTTGTCATATCTCTCTAAGATAAGCACGGAGCTCGTTAAAGAACTTTTAAAGATGCTCTGGTCTAGCCCAGGCAAAATCAGCAGGTTGATTTGGCACCATATTTGTTGACACATTTGTTCAAGAATGTATCGATAATCACATCCAGTCAATTGGTTATGATGTGTTGTATGCTGTAGGTACACGCAAAAAGTTCCATGTTTAACCCATGGTGGCGGGTTAAATCAGGTGAAATCAGGTGGTTTAATCTAATCTAATGGGGCCGTGTCCCCCTTATGACAACAAACAACGCGCTTGCATTTTTCTACGGGAGGGGCTGTGATTCAGCAACAGCAGACAGAGAGGTATCAACAGGTGGGAGGGGCTGTGCTAAGAGAGCAGGCACGGGACAGGCTGTGATGTAGGGCCACAAGGAGGAGGATGGATGGGAAAGAGGAGGAAGGAGGAGGGTATTTTGAACCCCGGGGGGAGGTGTTTTTGTCTCTGACTATGAGTTGGATGGAGCAGGATGATGTTGTCTGTTGTATGTAAAATCCCAGCTTGGGTCGCCTGTACCTTCATACAGCGCTCACTGACACATTCATGTGATAATCAGTGAAGGACCCCTGACGTGGGGAGGGGCGTGGAGACTTGTGGATACTGTGAGTCCATCCAGCCATGCAATCAACAAAGTGGGGCGTACGAACCACCTACAATTCGATGAACAAATTCTATAGGACTCTCATCCTGTCCAGGGATATTAGTCATTTTACTATTAGGATTATTTACATGTTTTGAGACATACTTGACCGTTTTAAATTCAAGACCTTTAGACCGATTGTGATTGTGATCCCTCCTTTGGACATTCTTTACTTTGAGATTTTCCCATTTCCAACCCCAACAAAAGCAATCCTTCACCAGAAAACAACCAAAGCCACAAATACAGATCTTAACCACATGCTTTTGCCACTTTTTGGCACCCAATTAATGATTTAATTGCCAATTAATTTACAATTGATTTACTCCCATTTTGAAATGCTACCGAGCTGCACACTGACTTGACCCACGTCCTTCCCTGGGACGTCTAGCCGTCGGTCCGCCTAGCTTTGCTAGGAGATATCGCTATTAAACGCTATCTGGCTCGCTGAGGAAACACACTCAGAACATATCTAGCTAGACCCGTCTTGACACGCTGAGGATGCACCTCATCAAACTGCGTTGTCAAGAAGTTCTAGACACGCTGAGAAAAACACTCGCTGTCAGACCAAATGTAACAAGCTGAGGAAACACTCAAAGTGTAGCCCTACTGGTTTGTCCTCAACGGGTCAAGTCTTTAACTTAGGAGAGAAGCAATCACAAGTCCAGTATCCCACTTCTGACACCAAGTTATTGAGCACGGGTTCTAGCTGTGTGGCTGAGTCTTCGGTCTGGTTCTGGATGTCTTCTGATGCAAAGCAGCGGCCTCGGGAATCAATGTGACACAAGGCAGCATCATCTGGAGATACGTTTATTAGGATACATACAGTTGTTATACAGAACTTAGGCATTGTTCACGCCCATGGCACCCCCAGAAAGAGGACCCCCACCATGCTAGACACATCATTCATACAGATATGCCCAATTGCAATTAAAGTGGATTTGAACATGCCATGGCCAGGACGAGTGGAAGAGAGAAGGGAAGGGCGGGGAATATGAGGAGAAACAGACACAGAGGAAGGGGGAGGAGAGAGCGATTGAGAGGGGAAGAGGTTGAGGCCGCATCAGGAACAGCATGGTGACAACTGGATATAAAATGTAGCATTCCCACAAATAGATTAGTGAGCGGGTTCTGTGAGGTTACAGTGAGCACATAGCTTATATGAGGATACAGTGGGTAAATACGAATCAAACTCATACGGTCTTCTTCAGATATTTCTCTCTCCATATGGTCATATGGTCTCTAATATGGTCAGTATGTGATTAACATATGGATAACATAACACAACTCCCAGCAGTTAGTGTATGTCAACACAATTCCATAATGTTACATAACATTTATGCCAACGTGTACAATATTTGATTTGATTTGATTGAGAGTAGAAACACAGACATGCAGCCAGACAGACAGTGAGAGACACAGACAGACTGACAGACAGACAGGCAAAGACAAGCAGAAAGCCAGTGAGAGACACATGTAGAGAGACACAGACAGTGAGAGACAGACATTTCCATGAACCCCTCAGCGTCTCCTTACAGCACCAGGGGTGAGGCTGAAAGGTTTTGTTTGGACCCTGTGCTGCTCCGATGGTCCAGATGTATGGTTTCAGAGCCCTGCTTGCTTGTGACCTTCAAGGCCAGCATCTCAACATTCAGGGAAGTGCTTCTCAACTCGTCTCGCCTCAGGACCCACACGGTGTTATGAGTCATTAAGTCACAACCCAAAAATAAAAAGATGTTTTTTACCAGTGTTGCGTCAACAATGCCTTCATGTAGTGTTAAAAACATTGAGCAAATGAAAAGCTGCAAAAATGTGAATGACATAGTAAGCCATTGAAACAGGAATTAACATTGAAACGTGATTTCATTCATGGGCTTCTTTCTAAAGATCAAGGCAAATGCTCTGCGACCCGCTCAGAATGCCCTCTCCAAGCCACCAGTGGAGAATCACTGCTCTAGGGGTCAGTGCCAGCCCCATGGGACACGCTTGACCCACGGACGATAAATATGTTGTGTGAGGTTAGGCTAGCCACCAGCCTGCGCTTTACCATCTGCTCCGTGTGTTTTTCTCTCGTGGGAAGGCGGCAGTGTCCACGGTTAATCATCTTTATTTGACTTTGACCTAATCAGATGTTTTTCACACCTGCTGTAGTGGGTAGTGGCCAGCAGGGGGAGGTGGAGATGAAGTGCAGAAAACAAGCCACGCCAGGGGATGGTCACTTAAAGGAAGCAGAGGAAAATATATATTATAGATCCGGAGATGAACACTAGCTACTCCCTCAGAGGCATCACACACACACGCACACACACATACACACACGTGCACATATGCTATGCACACACAAACATACGATGATCACACCAATCTATTCATATACATTCAGACACTTTAGCTGTGTGTGTGGATATGTGTGCTTCTATGTTAACTCCCTTTGTCTGTGTGGTTGTTTGAGTGTGTGTGTGTGCATGCATTGCGATGTGTCCATGTGTATGTATGCATGAATGTGCATATGATTATTTTATGTGTGTGTGTTACTCCTTCTATCCTACTTCCCTCCCTTCCTTCTTTCCTCCCTTTCTTCCTTCTATCCTGCCCTTTCACTCTCTCTTTTTCCATTTCTCTTCAATCCTCCTCTCTTCTTTACGCATATTATTCGGCAGAGGTAGAGACGGTTGTCTGGCAACTGGAAGGTTGCTGGTTCGACCCCTGGCTCCGCCTAGCTAATTGTCGAGGTGTCCCTGAGCAAGACACCTAACCCCATCTGCTCCCGAGCAGGTTGTCACCTTGCATGGTTGACACCGCCGTCGGTGTATGAATGGGTGAATGTGAGGCAATGTAAAGCGCTTTGGATAAAAGCGCTTTATAAATAATCCATTTACCATTTTATTCACCATCACCATGCATGTCCACATGTGGAGATGAAGATGGCAACGCAGAAAGATACACTCAAACCACTGACACACGGACGGTGTGTATGTGCACGAAGTGTGTTTGTGAGTCAGCGTTAGCGCTAGCCGGAGGACGACCAGCAGGCCAGCTGAGAAAACAGATGCATTCCTTCCCTGAGTCTCCTCTTAAACCTATGAAGACATCATTAGCATGGAGCAGGCCATGCGCCAAGGCCTCTATTATAGCATATAAAGGGATTACACAGCAGATGTAAATAGATTCATCCCTTCCATCCGTTTTGCTGCCGCCAGCACAATTACATGTTAGTCTGCATAGCAAGCATTACTGCGTGAAGCTAGCTTTACTGCACATAGCTAGTTCACTGTACACATTTAGCCTTACAGAACTTTGTTAGACTACTGTGCATAGCTAACCTTGCTATGTGTTGCTATCCATGTAGCTAGTTTAGTGAGCATAGCTGGCTCACTGTAGGTCACTGGCCTTATTGTGAGTAGCTAGACTTACTGCACATAACTAGTTTACTGCATGTAGCCTGCTCTACTGCACATAGCTAGCCTTACTGCTCATAGCTAGTTTGCTGCATGTAGTTAGCCCTACTGCACATACCATAACTACTTTCCAGCATGTAGCTAGCTCTACTACATGTAGTTGACCCTACTGTACATATCTAGCCTTACTGTGCATAGCGAGCTTGACGGCATGTAACAAACTTGCACATAGCTGGATCACTGCATGCAGCTAGCTTACTGTGCTAGGTTAGGTGATTTTGTTGCATCTTGTTGTCGTTAGCCCCAGCTACACAGCTTGTGGCCTCCTGGCTGGTGTTCCCCCCGGGTTGTCGCCGTCAACACTGGCGGCCAGAGGATACTTATGAATGCTAAGGATGCTAATGACGATGAACAGCGGGGCCTCTGATGGGAGTGATGAATTGGTGTGTCTGGGATCTGCTGAGTGTTATGGTGGTTGGCAAACAATGTTTCTGTGCATTCATGCCACCGTCTGAACAGGAGTCTGAATCAGAAAACCGCCGCTGTTTCAGCAGGAGTAGGAAGCAGAGATCAAATATACAAAACAAATAAAACACAAACAAACTATACCTTCAATTCTATACATCAATCCTGCTGTCTTTAAGAAACTAAAACAGTAAATTAAAGCACTCATCCCCTGGTGGTTTACTGAATATTTATTTTAAACAAATTAGCACCGCTTCACTTCTCAGTGCTTATCCACCTGACTTCCTAGCACCTCCAGTGTTTATTAACATTATAGTGTTGGGGGGTCACTAAAGAGTCCATGATCTGCAATAACACACACACACACAGACGGGCAGATAGATTAAAGTAACCACAATAGAATGAATCCCAAGCACTGATGAAGATCACATTACTTTTACACATAACATTTACATTTAGGGCATTTGGCAGACCCTTTTATCCAAAGCGACTTATAATAGGTACAACAAGTCTAACAATGTAGATGTTGTACAGAAAATCACTGTTATACTGTTGACCCAGTTCCAACTTTCCTCAGCCTCTCGGATGCATCCCTGCTCAGTTTGACCCCTGACCTGCTGTTAAATCCAGACCCAGGGTCGTCTCGCCTGTCACCCACATCCAGAGAGCGAGAGAGGGAGAGACAAAGCAAGGCAGAGAGAGAGAGGGGGTGGGGGGCAGGAATACCGTCCGGCCTGGAATGGGCGAGCCACCCATTGCGCCAGTAACCTGATTATCCCAACTGTCAGTCTGAAGAAGAGCAGGCTTTTGGAACCCCCCCCCCCCACCACCCCACACCCCCCC
>OMKP01047757.1:4452-16252 GCA_900302375.1 Bathygadus melanobranchus | reverse complement strand
ACCAACACAAGCATGCATGAGTCACACAGACACACCACCTGCGTCTACATCTGACAACAATCACTGAGAAAGCAGACCTCGGTTTAAACAACAATCCAATCAGAGAGGCTCATATAGATGATGATGATGGGCTTTGATTAAACCCTTGTTCCCTAACAGCCGTCGCAAACTTGTCTGTCTTGAGGGGATCTCGGCGTCAAAGTAAAAGCCCCGTTCGTCTCCCCACCTGGCCTCTCGCTCCTGGAGGAAAGACGCAAAGTGCTGGATCTCCTGCCGACTGCGGAGCAGGGAGCCGAGGCGGTAGCCGTGGTAACGTGGCAAGACCTTGGCCCATGGGTTGGGCTGTCGGGGGACCTCCGGAGGGGGAGGAGGGGGAGGGCAGGGAGACGAGGGGGGCCGGCCCTGCTGCAGCTGATGGGAAAGGAAGAAGTAAAGAACAACTGAATGAAGAAATGATGAAACGAAACAAGGACTGGATGAAATAACAAAGACACTCAACACTCTGTGCAAATCAAGGCTAAATGCTAAGCTAGCATGTAAAGCTCACCTCCTTGAGTCTGAGCTCTGACTGCTCATGAAGACTCTGCAGCTCCCTGAACTCTGCACTGTCCAACCGACGCTCCTGCTCCTGCACACACACCTGGCGCACACACACAGGCTCAGGAGGTAGAACGGTTGTCTGGCAACCGGAAGGTTGCTGGTTCGATCCCCGGCTCCACCTAGCTAAGTGCCGAGGTGTCCCTGAGCAAGACACCTAACCCCAACTGCTCCTGACCAGCTGGTTGTTGCCTTGCATGGTTGACAACCACCGTCGTGAGGCAATATTGTAAAGAACTTTGGATAAAAGTGCAATATAAATACAATCAATTTACTATCATTCATGTTGAGTAAAGCTCTGGTCTGGGTTCCCCTCCATGATGAGCGCTGTCTGAACATGTGATGGAAGAACACCCATGGCAGGGTTGAAATTGAACTGAACTGCCATTAAATTGTGAAAATGTCTGCCGCTTTGTGACCATACTTGAATGGTTTATTCATATTATTTGTTCTATTACTTATTACTTCTATATGTATGCTAATAAACATGAGCTAAACTAGATCATGACCGGTCACAGTGGGTGACTCCCTGACCCTGAGGTCCTGTGTGTCTGTGCAGTAGCTACCGTCTGATAGGACAGGGAGTCTCTGGTGACCAGCAGGGTCCAGGGCTCCATCAGGAGGTCCAGGATGTGCTCCTCCACCCGGTCAAACAGCTCCTCGAAGGCGGGCCGCAGACACTTGTACACCCCCTGTCTCTGGTCCTCCCCTGCGCCCACACACTCCTGCGCAGAGCTACTCAGGAACCTTGAGTACAGCAGCTGGTGCACGGTAGGAGGCAACACCAGTATCATCATCGCCATAGCTACACAACAACGCTAACTGACGAGAAATAATGTATCATAAGACAGCAAAGTACTTGGTTTAAAGGAGACCCAAAGCCCAACATTGTACATCGATTTGCATTGTAGACGACTCCCTCTACAGGTTAAACACATGCTATTGCATGTCCTCCTCTTAGTGAAACTGAATTGAAGTAAACAAAACAAAACTAACTAACATGACAGTGGGGGAGCTCCATCTCTACATGCAAACACAATTTAAACAAAGGCTTATTAAAGGTGCCGTTATTTGAGTGTAACTGGTTAGAAACAGCCTAGCCATCCGTTAACTAGTCATGAATGACTTTAAGATTAGACATCTTTATTGTTCACTCACATGGAAAATCATCTTCACAGACACTTAAAACTTCACAGATAGACATCATGGATGAGAAGACATGAGATGGAGACGATAAATAAATAAGTGGACCTTTAATAATAAACGTTTGGGATGAAAGTGTTAAAATATTAACAATCTGTTCTGTCTTTCCTGTCCATCAGATTCACACACACACCGTTATCAATGTGTGTGTGTGTGTGTGTGTGTGTTGTTCAAACAGTAAGAGATGAAGAGCCACTGCTCTGGCGTCATCGCCCCCGGCAACCAAACCCAGCATGCCGGGACCTTTCCTCTCCTGCCATCATCCATCTCTTCATCCTCCTCCTCCTCCTGCTCCTCCTCCTGCTCCTGCTCTTTTTCTACTGACACCTCCACCATCAGTCACTCTTGCTTACACACTCGATGCACACAGTATGTGGCACTTGTGTTTTATAAACATAATGGCTGCAGAAAGTAGAGTGTGTGTGTGTGTGTGTGTGCGTGTGTGTGTGTGTGACCTGTGCTTGTCTCTGGACTGTGTGCGTGTGTGTGTGTGTGTGTGTGTACATGTGTGTGTGTACGTGTGTGTGTGTGTGTGTGTGTGTGTGTGACCTGTGCTTGTCTCTGGATTGTGTGTGTGTCCAGGCCGTCCTGGTAGAACAGCTGGTGGTATCTCTGCAGGTCACTCCAGAAGTGGACAGCGTTCTTCCAGAGCTGAGACACAAGCAGACCAGTCTGGCTTTAAGCATATTGTTTCTGCGTTGTCAAGGAAACATCTGGTCAATAGTTCTATTTGACTGTTGTTGTTAATGTTGGATTTGTAGCACGTTGATATGGAACTGTTAAGAGGCAGAGGTGTGCCGTGATTGACCAATCAGAATCATGTATTTAACAATGCTGTGTTATAACAGTTGTATTTATCGCTCACATATGTTTCATCATACTTTATATTACCTTCACAAACTTTGGAATTCATATTTGTGTTCCTCTTGGGAACCAGTGGTCCAAAGCTGTCTTACCGGGTTTCCAGAGAGTTCACAGAAGTGTGTGAAGTACAGTCCTGCGCGGGAGTCAGTGTGGAGAGCCTGCAGCATCGTCTCCATGGTGGCACCAGGGACACACTAACCAAACATACATCACACTCCTGAACCGTGATCAAGGCCTCTTCGTACAAAGTGTGTCTGCTATGTATTTTTCCATTTGGTTGTGTTTAAAAACATTTTTAAATATGACCAGGAGAAATGCATCACTTTGCTGGATTTGTAAAAACAATGATATTATATTTATTATATATTTATATAAGTTATATTCTATCAATGTGTTATCCAGCTAAGTGCTGCCTCAGAGGCCTCTTACGATAAGAGTCATGTTACTGTCTCTCTTCACTTTATAGTAGTGATAGGTCCGCTAGGCTGGTGGCAGGGCGGGGTATCGGCTGGGAGACCGCTAGAGGGGGGAGGCCTTACCTCTCTCTCCCTCCACGGCTCTGGGATCGCAGAACACCCCTCGCTGTCTCCCGGGTCCCGCTGGGACATCCAGAACCTGGGAGCCCTGCGAAGACACACCACGCAATGAAACACACCATGCCAATTACATCAGTATTACAAGTTAGCTATGTAGGCTGTGTTAGTTGAGGAAAGATATATAATATCATAATACTACTAGTGATAATAATACACTGCTTTTATATACCACTTTCCCTAGCACCCAGACACCTTACAACAGACAAGGAAAACAATTTGAAAGAGAAGAAAAAGAGGAAGGAGGAAAAATATAAATAAGTAAACAATTCCCAACTGACTACACCACATGTAACTGTAGAATGGGCTAACATGATGCCGAGGGATACGTTTATATTTAAATGGAAAGGATACGGATGGAGTTCAGAGCGCAGAGTCATCTCTTAATGAAACTCTGTGGCATCCGATAGGCTGACTCTGGTTCCTTCCTACCAGTAGAAAAGCAGCGTCTCGGCGAGGCGAGGCTGAACCTGGCGCAGTTTCTCCTCCGTCCAGCAGGGGGTGGTACTGAGCCCCAGCCGAGAGAGCAGCTCTGTGTTCAGGCTGCAGCGGCTGCCGCTCTGCATGTATAGACTTCTCATCCACACCAAATGTCTGCTCCACATGACGCCATGATCAGTACACCAAACACAGCAAGCGAAAGTATTATGAATTCTGAAATGTTAATGTCACAAAATGAAAGCTTTGTACTTTTCATATAAGTATCTTAACTAATATTGCATGCTTGGTAGTGTTTCTTTGGTGATTTGGTGTCTCCTGTACCTGTTCTTGGTCTCCCAGCACTGCGTACTAGTCAGCCTCTCTATGTCCATCCACAGATGGAGTACGCTCTCACCCAGAGAGTCCCGCAGAAACTCCTTGAACTCATCGAGACCCTGCCGCTCGCCATGGAAACGGGCACCCTGGCAACAAATGTCAAAGACATTTTTCTTGCCCACTTCCTCGCACCCTGCCCCCTCCTCCATCTTCTCCTTCACCTCTTCATCTTCTTCCCCCTCCTCCAAAATCATTTCCCCTCTCCCTGGTTCTCCATCCATCTCCTCCTCCTCCTCCTCCTCCCCCTGTCTGTTCCCTCCTTCACACGTCGGACACTGGCAGGGTTCTAGGGTCTGGGTCAGAAGGCCCTTCCTCTGTTCTCCTGTCAGTCTGCAGCAGCCCTCCGTCTGTTCTCCTGTCAGTCTGCAGCAGCCCTCCGTCTGTTCTCCTGTCAGTCTGCAGCAGCCCTCCGTCTGTCTCCCTGTTGTAGCGGGTGTTATGAAATACCACCAGATATGAACAGGACTGACTACAGCTACAGGAAATAAAGCATGAGCAATACATTAGTTGCTAGCGTGCTTCGTTTACTTGTAGCTATGTATGTCATACGACACACACACACACACACACACACACCCTAAAGTATTGTTTTTTAATGTACACATGAACTGTGAATATCGTAAGCCTTAACATACTGTATTACTATTTAACTCTTTAAGTGTAACACACCACCTGGGATTTGGAGGTTGTGTCTGCAGACGCTGGCAGCCCTGTACTGGAGAGTTGAGACCAGAGACCGAGGTCCCTCACCGGGGCCGTGCCCGGAGCAGCTGAGCCGGGACAAGTTCTCCAGGTACAGGTTCAGATCCGGCATCTGGGCTTCCTGGGTCTGGTCAGGCCGAAGGTCATCACAGGGTAGGGGCGAGGAGGAAGAACAGGAGGAAGGAATCGATGGAGACTCGTCCTCGTCATCACGACGGGACGCCTGCGGCGTTGAAACACACCGGTGCCTGGACTCTGAATGTGGGAAAGGTAAATAGTGGAGAAGTAGATAAGTGTGAAAACCATTTGACAGGCAAACAAACTCATCACAGAGCAGGCTTGGTGTGGTGGAGCCAACAGGGCTCCTGAGAGGCCCTTTGTCCCTCACCGTCCCCTAGGAGGGTGGGGGGTCTCGCGTCGGACGGGGAGCTTCTAAATGAGTCGTCATCTGTCTTCCACACACAGGGGCCCGGCTTCCACTGAGAGAGCAGCTTGGCCAGTCTAGGAGACACAGAGAAGCACTCACATGGATCAAGGTAACAAAACACAACCATCCACTTAGAGATATGGAAAAATATATTATGGTCAATTCAATTCACAAACCTGTCATTGCCTCAGAGTACTTGTGTATGCATGTGTAATGCCTATGTATATATAAATACAGAATATAACATGTATATGTGAACTAAAATGGTAAATGGATAATATATCTCTTTTATACAAAGTGCAAAGTACATTGCCTCACATTCACACACCGACGGTGGTGTCAACCATGCAAGGTAACAACCAGCTGGTCAGGAGCAGTTAGGGTTAGCTGTCTTGCTCAGGGACACCTCGACAATTAGCTAGGCGGAGCCGGCATCAAACCAGCAACCGTCTCTACCTCCTGAGCTAGTGCCGCATGTTAGCATGCAAGACGCAACGTGAACGCGTGAATCTGTCTCGACCAGACTATGCAACATTCCAGGTTAACAGAAACTAATTCAAAACAATTCAGAAGGATCGCAATGTCAACGAGACTGACGAGAATGTCCCCCGTGCATCAACACCGTTAGCATCACTAAGTGTACCATGCTGTGTGTTGTGTTGGCCGCACCTGTATTCAAAGTAGCAATCACTGTGAAGGAACCAGGGCAGCCGCTCAGCTGTGACCCACTGGAGGCCCTGCTCTCTGTCCAGACACTGCGACACATACAGACACACTGTTCCCTTTAATCCCACCCTGAAGCGAAGAGTTGTTTATTAACGACGGCTTTAATAACGTGACGATAATACACAATAAAACAAAGATAGGCTGGTGGTCGTCGGGGTCGTTTTTAGACCCTGTAGGGCTCAAGATCCACTATTATAATCAAAGAGTTAGAGGGCTGATTAAATTAAATTAAAACATGACCGCCATATTCTCCTATGACATCTATAACCCACGGATGTATAAGATATAACCCTATCAAACCCCTATAATAAACCATCGCAGTTGTAACCAATGTGGGCGGCAGTGCGGACTCACAGGGACCGTGTAGCGGTTGTCCAGGAGCGGCCCGCCGAGGGCCGGGAGCGGCTCTGACGGCCGACGGCGCTTCCTCTCCCGCAGGGCGGACGAGATCCTCCGGGAGACGCGCTCAGCGGCCCCCGTGTCCACCTCGAACAGACCGCTGTCCTGGTCGTAGGACAGGGCCACTGGGAACGACTGGACACGCAATAAGAAGAAGAACAGATAGCCTATAGAAGTGTAACATGTTTGGTTTGTTTATATCTAGATATGACGAGGACAGGGTGGTCTACAGACCACCTTACCGGTGAACTCAGGAAGTCATTGAAGTAGTGGACTAGTGTGTCATCAGAGGCCAGGTAGCCCTCCTGTATACACACAATATTCACATAATAACACACTATTACTAGCAGTACACAACAGGTATTATTGTGTAACAATAGTATCGTAACTAAGTGTAAAGTACTCACAACATTTCCAGCCGTAATACAGGAAGGGTCTACAATTAGGGAGGACACTGCAGTTAGATGTCTGCTGCTATGAAGTAGTTGGTTATAAATCAAGTTAATAAGACCGCTCTTACCTGTTGCAATTTGTCCACACATTGTTGAGCTCATAAATGTTCGGGGGATTTGTGTGGACGTTGTTTCCTTCAGGAAGCAGGCCAAAGTAAGCTGCCAACGCGTTCAGTCTAATTACAGACTCACGGCAGGTTGCTATGGAGGTGGACTCATGTTCAAAACACACAGGGCAGTAAAAGTTTAACTAGAGGAGCAGAGACAGCAACTTGGAAAAACATGGGCAACTAATCTCCTGCTCGTAACAGGCCATAAAGCACACACTTTACGTACATTTCATATGTTAGAATAAAAAGCAACTACATCAAATAGTGATGGCGCCAGCCCATTCAGTCACCGTCATACCGACGGTTAAGGTGACTCAAAATAAAGTTATGTTTTACCACTAGATGGCGACAAAGGCCGGAACATGTCAGCCTATTCTTTATTGTATACCGCAAATACAGTACTCTTCAATGTTTCTATACTACAGAATGTTAATGAACGTAGGCCTATTAATTGAATCAAATGCATTCAATTGGAACTTATAAAACAGGCGCCACTGATTGGTCGTCCTTCAAGTAAACCACACCCCTTATGCACTGAATGCTTGATTGACAACAAATATGTAAAAAAGGGCTTTATTTAAAACTCTGAAAACGATTTATACAATCATGTGTAACAAGTATAGGAGACCTTAAGAATAAATGAAATGAAAAAAATACACTTGATACAGGTGTAAAAAAATAAAAACAATCCAACGTCTGAATCTGCTGCTGAAGCTCATTCTGAGCCATTCATTTCACATTTTAAAAACAAGTACAATTAAAAGGAGGAAATAGAAAACAGTACATAAATATCAACACACATTTAGAAGATTTGGCCTTGAAAACATTGTGCCTCAAGTAGTAGTGCAATGAACCTTTAGTGAGATAGAGGTTCTCCATCCTTCATCCATCCTCGTTCCTCCATCCATCCTCGTTCCTCCATCCATCCTCGTTCCTCCATCCATCCTCCTTCCTCCATCCATCCTCCTTCCTCCATCCATCCTCCTTCCTCCATCCATCCTCCTTCCTCCATCCATCCTCCTTCTTCCATCCATCCTCCTTCTTCTTCCATCCATCCTCCTTCTTCCATCCATCCTCCTTCTTCTTCCATCCATCCTCCTTCTTCCATCCATCCTCCTTCTTCCATCCATCCATCCTCCTTCCTCCATCCATCCTCCTTCCTCCATCCACTCACAGTCTCCTGAGGTTGCGCTTGCTCTGAGCGCTCCCAGGAATGATGACGTCTCTCCTGACGTGTCGCCCGGCCGATCGGCTCAGACAGTCGCGGGCTCCGTGGAAGGAACACATGCAGCCCGTGCAGAACTGGAAGCCACAGTCGGCCCGGCTGCACAAGCCCTCCTTCTTGACGGGGTGACACTTGGCCGGGTGCTGGCACCGGGGACACGGCTTGAGACACTCGTCGCTGAACAGAGTCTTGGCCACCTGGCGGGACAGGAAACAAGACGTTGGTTAAGGTGCTGTCAAAAAAAAGCTATCATTTGAGTAATTAGTTAGAAATGCCCTAGCCATTGGATTGCTATTAGGGAGTTAAATGCTCTGTGAGAATATCTAGTTGACTGTGCCTGCCTCTTTAAGAGACCAATCAACTGTTAGCGGCTCATTTCAGACCAATCAGGGCATCCATCTTGTCTGTCAATCACAGGGGCGCTGATGAAACACTTCTCAATGGTGGAGAAATGTAGACAGGGAGGGATTGTTGGGTTGTTTAGTTAAAAGATATTGCTCTCCCTCTCTTCAGAAGTCCTGAATCTCACCTCCATCAGGAGGTTTGCCTTCTACACTTACTTGGAGAAACTTCTCCCGTTTGCTGCTACAGCTGCCGCCCGAGTGTGAGGTGTTGAGCTGAGAAGGGGTTGAAGCGCCTTTAGCGGACTGTGGGGTGCAGTAGCTGAGGCTCCTGGACTGGGCCTGGACTGAGCCCAGAACGGCCCTCTTGGCCAGGGCCAGTCTGGTCTCAGCGTCTGTGACGTGGACAGCACCACCCTGCTGGGAAACAAAACCATAACATCACAAGTGACCACTTTAGGCCTCAACCTAGTCTAAGGGCCCTGACTGAGGGAGACCGTCTGCCATTAACAGGCCCTCTGGGAGCGTCTGTGGCCCTAGTTTTTGCGGTGTCCCCCCACCATTAACGCTAGTCGGTTCTTGCTATTTCCCCTCATGCAGGCGCAGAACGTTCTAGTTGGCCGCTGGCTGTAGTCTCTGTGGTGTGTTGGACTGTTTGGTTCACGCACAGGAGACAACAGCCAGCGCTAGTTCTTTCACCTGGGTTTGATGCTTCAAGGCCTGAAGGGCTCAACAGTCTAGGGTTGAATGAGTCATTACCTCCAGAGTAGCTTCTAGTTCACTGAGGTGACTCCTCCTCCTGCAGCTGGCCCGTCGGTCCTGACCAATGATCTCATTCCAGTCGGGGCACACCTGACCAAATCTGGAAAACATGAACGCAATAATTCACATTATTATGCTGCGGAAATTGTTAGGCACATTTTTCAGGCAATCAGAAAAAGATTAGATGGGTTATAAGAACACGAGCATCATCCTGCCTAACTGACCTGTGACCAGTCTAAAAGACACATTACAACACGTCGTGATTATAGACACTGAATGCCTAACTGACCTGTGACCAGTCTAAAAGACGCATTACAACACGTCGTGATTATAGACACTGAATGCCTAACTGACCTGTGGACGTCCTCTGGGGACAGGTGGTCCAGTATGATGGCCAGGATGTGACGGAGGTTCCTCTTCTTCAACTCTGTGAGAATGTCCAGCTTCCCTATCCCCATCTTCCTCCCGATGAGGCCCGCCAGGGGCATGCAGGTCCTGACAGCCACCGGCGTCTCCACTAGTGATACTGCAGACCGCAGCTCCAGCTCGAAGCTGGGACTCTGGTCCAGCATCATGGAAGCCTTCCGGAGACACATGGCATGGACAAGTTGCAGGGCGGGGGTCAGCGAGAGGGAGTCCAGGCCCAACGGAGTGGCCTGGAGCGGGGAGGCGAGACTAGTACCAATCAGTGTGTCTCTTTTGGCCACACGAAGAGGCGTGGCGGTGTCTTGTTTGGCGGAGATCGCGCCAAGAGGCGTCATCCGATTGCCTAGCTTCAGGCCGGTGGAACTAGGTGTGGTGTTGGCAACCAGAAACACCTCGTCCACCTTACAGGGGCTGTCGCACTGGGAGAGCCGCTTGGCAGGGGAGCGCGCGTGGCCGACGTTGCGGCTGTCCTCCTCGGACTGGGAGCCCCCTTCTCGCAGCGTGGAGAGTCTCTGCTGCCGCTGGAGGCGGGAACGCCTCTTCCCCTCGGACAGGTGGAGGGTCTCGCCGCTCGCCCTGGGGGCCGACGAGGAGTGCAACAGCTCCTGGAAGGAGCCATCGTGGTCCCCCGACGAGTCCTGGGATTTGTCGTGGGCCACGGAACCAAAGCCGCTGTCCTCAGACAAGGACCTGCTTGCATAGAGTGTTGGGGGTGAGTGTTTACAGAAACTGTGACAACAAACCAGTCACATTCATATACATATACCAGCAATTTAAATCAGCCATATCAAATATACATTGTTTTAAAAAAGGCACATACCTGACGTAAGTGGGGGTAAGTGCTGAGGGTGTGTTGAGGGCACAGAGACCCTGGCAGGGGCTGGCTGAAACAACGTTGACTGGTGTTTCACACGTGTCCTTTTCCAGTGCAGGCAGGAACTTCTCCAAGCGAGGGGTCACCAGCTGGTCTGCAGCACCATGTCCTGAGGAGACTAGGCTGTCGTTCAGGTCTGCTTCAGCTGAGAGCGATATGCTCGTCTGGGTGTTGCTACCAGCGTTCCTGCCGTAGTCATGAGTGGACGTCTTCACCTGAGCAAAGAAGAGGCGCCGTTTCCTGGTGGACAGCGGTGAGCGGCAGTCCAGCTCTGGTTTTAAAGTACTGGAAGACAATGTTCCAAACACACTGTCGGGAGAGTCAGAAGACCCGTTGAAGCGGTGTTTGGACCCGAACCTGAGCGAATGCTCTGTGGCTTTAGTGCAGGGAGTTCTTGGAATGTCTGTGTTGCCATCTGTGGAGGGTTTAACATTACACATGAGAAGTCTTCGCCTCAACGTGCCATCTTTCTTGGATACTTTGGGGGTCTCACACCAACCCACCGCCGAAGGCTGTGGGTTGGTCCTTCTAAAATCTTTCTCCGGAAGTCTGGGTGATTCAGTGGTTCTTTCCTTCTTGGGAGTTACTGAAAGGTTCTCTTTAGGCGTTTCGTTGTAATCTTCTGGGGACAAATACCTACAGGGCGCATACTTTGCCCCATTGGTTTTCCCAGAGCAGCTCAACACATCAGAGAAACCGCTGTCAGAAAAGCTGCCACAGTAAAGGTGCTTCTTGGACCTCTGGGGGTGAACAGCTGAATCCGGGGTGTAGTCCATTCTTGTAATGGGTTCTCCTCGTCTTCAACACAAAGGGTGAAACAGGATGTCAAAATCCCTGAAAAACATATACCCCTTTGTTTAGTCGATGGTTAGGATGTTCCTTGACCAACATCCATAATATTAAAGTACCCAATTTAAACAATGTCAAGTGTCGTGGTGACACTTGTAATCACTTAGAATAGCTTTATAATGATACATACTCAAAAAGACGTTGTGGATAATAAGACATTGTAGAATACCCATTACTCGGTGAATAGTTTTCTATTGACAGTTAATTAAGTTAATAAAGTGGTAAACCGCCAACTCGTACAAGACCTAAACAACCTCAGCTGTTCTATGAGCGTCGCTATGGTAGTCAACGTGTGGTTTAAAGCCTCTGGTTCGGGTGTCACTGCGGGGCTCTAGACTCACAATCCCCGCTCAAAAGAGAGCTGCGGCCGCCAAAACACGAGTCAGTCCACGTCACGCCTCTCCTCCTCCTCCCCGGGCCCTCTCCTCCTCCTC
>OMKP01047751.1:0-10475 GCA_900302375.1 Bathygadus melanobranchus | reverse complement strand
GACTGGAAAGGACGTGAAAACAAAACATGGATGTCGACCAAGCGTAGCAGTAAGACACTCGCTCACTATGCTCGGATCAGCAGTGATACGTCTCTTAATGACAGACAGTCGTACGACAATAACCGTGCATATATTTCATTGCGGTTGATTGTGTGTAACCCGCTAGCGTTATAGCTTACTAGCTCAGTAATGTTGACTGGCTAATTGTCAATTACTGTATGGCTGTAACTGTAATTTACTCGGCGTCGCCTTTGCATCAGTTGTTTTTAATCCGTCGTTGCATCGATACGCGGTTGATACGAGCTATACGTTGCATCGATATCGACATATTGTGGTTAATGTTACGAGACGTTGTCTGTGCAATCATGAAAGTCACATAACTGAGGCTGATTTTGACGATCGATCGATCAGCTGTTGTCTCCGTGAACCCCTTTAACCTTAGCTATAGGTATTCATTATTTACAAGTCTGCTGTCAATATGTAATGATGCCAATCAACCCTATCAACAACTATCACAGAGATAATATCTCACATGCATATGATTCATGCATTTATCTTTATGTGTGTTCCATAACAGGCCATCTGCGTCAAGGGAGCTGGCTTGTTTTGAGCCCGAGGGGGAGGGAGCAGAGGTGACCACAGCTCAGAATAATGGAGGCCCGGTTCGGTAACGTGGTGTTCAGTTCCAGCTTTGACTCAGGAAACCTGGCCCGTGTGGAAAAAGTTGAGAAGGGAAGTTCATCCCCTTCTACGGCCGCAGCCTCGACCGGGGCCACGTTCTCAGGGCCGACCCCTACAGGATCAGACTATGAGTTCAACGTGTGGACGCGGCCGGACTGCGCTGGTACCGAGCATGAGAATGGAAACAGGTCGGTACCTCCAGGGACGCTCACTGTCAGACCGTATGTCGCTGAAGGATGGCTTGAGTAAATATAAAGCGTTTGCGTTTAAATTCTCCTCATGGTTGATTTCATATAAATATCTAAGTTTGTTTTTGCACGTTGCTTCGATTTATGTGGTTACTTACATGTTTATGACATGCTTTATTTTACTTTATTTTTATTTTTTTGTAAAACACACTGTTAACCCTCTTTCCTTCTTTACTATTTAAGTGTGTAATTTTCAGTGTTGTTGTTATATTATCAACAGTGATGAAATTACAGCTTACTGAAAACACAGCCCTCCCTGCTACTTCCATCATGATCACACGTGTGTGTTTGTTGTTTGTTGTTGTGGGTGTGTTTTGCCAGGTCGTGGTTCTACTTCAGCGTGCGCGGGGCAGTGCCGGGCAAGCTGCTGAAGATCACCGTGATGAACATGAACAAGCAGAGCAAGCTGTACAGCCAGGGCATGGCCCCACTCGTACGCACCGTGCCCGGCAAGACCCGCTGGGAGAGGGTCCGCGAAAGGCCCACCTTCGAGGTATGTGTGTGTGTGTGTGTGTGTGTTGCAGATGAAATGGAAATGCTGTTAGCATACAAAGATTAAAAACAAAACAATTGAAATAAGATACAATGTAATAAAATGTATCAATGAAACAGAATAAAATCACAAATTAGTGAAGGCATTAAAAAAGATTGCATTAAAAAAATTCTGTTAGAGAACAGTGTAACAATTAGACAAGGTCATAGTGTATAGCATGTAGTATAAAAGGGGGAATATATTGTTTACTGTGATGGAAATTGATTTTGTTCAGATTTGCTGAAATTTGTAAAAAGAAAGATTTTCCTTGTTTCTTCCTTGTTTAAGGCCAGTTAACCATTTTCCAAATGATCCATCCACATAACAGAAAATGTTCCACAAAAAGTCACATTTTAACATGACCACAGCCAACAGCAATTTCCACTTTCGTGTGTCCTCCAGATGGTGGAGAACCAGTTCACCCTGTCCTTCACCCACCGGCTGTCTGAGGTGCGGGGCGCCACCACCTACTTCTCCTTCTGCTTCCCTTTCTCCTACAGTGAGAGCCAGGACATGTTGAACCAGCTGGACCAGAGCTACCCCAACGCCGATCTCCTCCACCCCAGCAGGTAGGGCACGACGAGTGGAATGTCAGATGTCTTGTGGTGCCCAAGATAATGGGCTTTCCTCTACCGAAACTGTGACCCAAAACAGAGCGAGAGAGTGGCTTGAGTGTTCTGTATCCCTCCTATCTCGATCTCACTCTCTCAATCTCTTGGTTGTTATTGTACTTGATGTACATTTCTATATGCACACTGTATATATATATATAGATACATAGACGTTTTGACATGCACAATGTATTGTTTTTTGTACATATGCATATTTTCCTACATTTGATTTCCTTACTGTACTTTTTGTGTTTTTAAATGTCTTCCTCAAATGTATCCTATTTCGTATTTTCTATTATCATCCGCTGGGCAATTGTTATGGAAAAATGTTCCCCTGTGTTCAATAAAGCAGACGATGATGATGATCCGGAACTCTTCCCCCCCCAGCTCCCCAGACAGCGTGTACTACCACCGGGAGCTGCTGTGTCACTCTCTGGACGGCAACAGGGTGGACCTCCTCACCGTCACCAACTGCCGAGGCATGGCCGCGGAGCGGGAGGCGCGGCTGCCCAAGCTGTTCCCCGACACCGGCACCCCGCGCCCCCACCGCTTCCCCGGCAAGCGGGTACGCCTTGCTGTTGATGAAAAACACGTTTGTTTGTTTCTTGTTGTTTCTTTCTCTCTCTCTCACATAGTTTTATCCTTTCTTGTTAATGCTTTAACTCAGTAAGATTTTCTACATGGTTGCCGTAGTTACGGCTGTTGTTGACGTAGGTGTTGCCTTTTCCTGGTTTTAAAGGCTGCATTGCAGTAAAGTGATGAAGTCATGTTCTAGCTGTTTTATTATTTGCCCACTGAGTCATTTGTAGCAGATCCTCCTGCCACACGCCACATTAAGTGGTTTCTCCAGGGCTACACCTAACAGCAGGACACAGGAAGGTGGTTTATTGAAAGTTTGAAATTGAATGGACAGAGCAGGAGGTAACAAAGCTAGCATGCTAGCGCTCTCTTGAGTGTGTGTGTGTGGTGGTGGCGGCTGGTTTAACCCGTGGGACTTGATCAGTCAATGGCCCACAGGTGTGCAGCCTCACCCAGCCAAACTAATCAGCCTGACCCGGGCCAGGTGAGGCTGCTTAAACCAGCCACCAAACACACACACTCTACATCATTATATCCACATTACTGATGATTAATCAAAAATGTCATTGTGTATAAAGGAGAGTACAAAAATAGGCTTTACCATTATGTAGACTATGTATTTATTGAATGACCAGAAAACATGCTATTTATCATTAGAGATGACCTATTAAATGACCTATATCAGGATAGAAGATGTTGGCCTCACCCAGCCCAAGTTGTTTTATGCTGCTGTGGCCAGGACTCTTGACTCTTACCAGGTTAAAGAAAACACTCGTCAGTCTGTGGTCACGCGTGTCCAAACCCTAACCACGAGACTAGCTCGACCCCCCGGCCCCCCCGCTGCTTATAATGCCGTGGTGTCGGCTGACCTGTTGAATCTGACCGGCCCCTGTCCACGCCAGGTGTTCTTCCTCAGCAGCCGCGTGCACCCGGGGGAGACGCCGGCGGCCTTCGTGTTCAACGGCTTCCTGGGCTTCATCCTGAGGCGGGACGACCCGCGCGCCCACGCCCTGCGCTCCATGTTCGTCTTCAAGCTCATCCCCATGCTCAACCCTGACGGCGTGGTGCGCGGCCACTACCGGTGAGGCTAGAGCTGGACGTCGTAGTCCATGTCATTAATACGACCCGTTGTTCGGTACGGCCTCTTTCAACACTGTAATCTGTAAACCGATGTCTAGTTGAGCTTAATCTTTTAATAGTTTAATCTGTCGAGCTTAATCTTTTTAAGGTAGTGAAATGAAGACCAAAAAACCCACAATGTCAAGCAATATAGTTGACTACTACGATATAAGCAGACTATCTATCTATAGCCTATATTTAGTGTAATAGATGTACTGGCGTCTCATTCAAGTGTTGGTTTGAGTGTGCAATAGCCATACTCTGAAGCTGTAATTACCAGAGGTATACAGTCGTGTCACTTCACTGTGGTTTGTCAGTGTGATCACTGCCTCGGGGATGCTTTGTACTAACAATGTCTATACATCTCTCTATTTCTGTCTCTCTCTCTCCCCCTCCGACACACAGAACCGACTCCAGGGGCGTCAACCTGAACAGGCAGTACCTCAACCCCAGCCCTGAGCTTCACCCTTCCATCTACGCTGCCAAGACCCTGCTCCTCTACCACCACCACCACCACCACCCCAACGCCACACAAAACCGCCTCGCAACCACAGCGGCACCGAGCCCCGCCCCCCACAGCCCCCCGTTGGCCCCGCTCGGCGACAAGGCGTCGACCAATCAGCAACAGCCTCCCCTTCCCCTCACCGCCATGGAGGTCAGTCTGAACCAGCGCAACGCCGAGAAGGACGAGCCCGCGAACCTCCCGCCGCAGATCTCCATGGTTACGGAGGAGAACGCGTGGCCCGCCCCCAACAACACCATCAACACCACCAACAACACCACCAACAACACAACCAACAACACCACCACCACCACCACCGCCGGCACCGAGACGGGCAAGGGGGACGAGAACAATTTGCCGAGCTCGCCGACGACAGCGTGCGATGTTACGGTGGAGGCGTCGACCGGGCAGGGAGACGGGCCCACCTCCACCCAGGAAGTGGGCGTGGCCTATTATATTGACTTGCATGGCCACGCCTCTAAGCGTGGCTGCTTCATGTACGGGAACAGCCTTCCCAATGAAGGCCAGCAGGTGAGATATTTTGAGTTATGTCATTTTGCGTTCGACAGGAACTTATCAGCATATTATATTAATATTATTATATTAATACAGGTTATGCACAGGTACCTTTTTATGGTTTTTATAATGAAATGTCATACATACATGACATACATGTCACAGGTGTTTCAGGTTGTCTGTGGACAGCATTTACTACAAACATAGGGTTCCTCCTAATACACTATCTCCTTTTGCTTCCAATACAACAGTACAATTCTAATAATTCTCTCTCTGTGTCTCTCTCTCTCTGTCCCTCTCTCTCTAACAGGTGGAGAACATGCTGTATCCGAGGCTCATCGCGCTGAACTCGGCACACTTTGACTTCCAGGGCTGCAACTTCTCCGAGAAGAACATGTACGCCAGGGACAAGCGAGACGGCCAGTCCAAGGAAGGCAGCGGGCGGGTGGCAGTCTACAAGGCCATGGGGCTGCTGCACAGGTGAGAGACGCTCAAAGGAGCTACGCTAAGCGAAGCTATGCATGGTCATTGTTAACCACGTAGAAAAACGTTGTAGATAAGAAAATTGTTGTTATCTCCAAGGACTCTCATGATAGTCATACTGGTTAGATACTGGTATGAGTGCGTTGACTATCGGTCTGTGCTGGTTTCAGTGTGTTGACTATCGGTCTGTGCTGGTTTCAGTGTGTTGACTATCGGTCTGTGCTGGTTTCAGTGTGTTGACTATCGGTCTGTGCTGGTTTCAGTGTGTTGACTATCGGTCTGTGCTGGTTTCAGTGTGTTGACTATCGGTCTGTGCTGGTTTCAGTGTGTTGACTATCGGTCTGTGCTGGTTTCAGTGTGTTGACTATCGGTCTGTGCTGGTTTCAGTGTGTTGAACTATCGGTCTGTGCTGGTTTCAGTGTGTTGACTATCGGTCTGTGCTGGTTTCAGTGTGTTGACTATCGGTCTGTGCTGGTTTCAGTGTGTTGACTATCGGTCTGTGCTGGTTTCAGTGTGTTAACTATCGGTCTGTGCTGGTTTCAGTGTGTTGAATATCGGTCTGTGTGCAACAACAATGCTTGTGCCCCGTCTCAGTTACACGCTGGAGTGCAACTACAACACAGGAAGAGCCATGAACACCATTCCACCCGCTTGCCATGACAACGGACGGGCCACGCCCCCTCCCACCCCTTCCTTCCCGCCCAAGTACACTCCAGAAATATATGAACAGGTAAGGGGAAAAAAAACACGGGTTCTCCCCATTGGCTAGCAAGCGGCCATTTTAGAGTGTTTTGGAGGGGATCTACTTCAATGTGTTTCTGGGGATGAGGTGAATAGATGTCGTGTGTTTACATGAGTGCCGTTGCTTAGGTTGTGGTCAGGTAACTCTGGGCTGTTTACTTGTGTTCCGTATGGATGCAGGAACATTTTCATCACCGTGTGATTTAATTGGGTTCATTATAATGCTATTCTGGCAATCACACTCGTGGCCACTTGAAAGAAAGAAATCACACCGTTGCGGTGACTGTAATTGTGCTCATTGTGTTTAAGTGATCCTATTTTTAGCCTTTGTGTTGCGTTGCGTGAGGGTGCTTGATGCTTGGGTGTTTCTCTCCTAACTCCCTTCAAGTTGCCCATTAGAATGGGTTCCCATCTGTTTCCTTTCCTCTCTTACACTGTAATGTAGACCCTAATTCACTTGCCTTGGGCCTTTGTGTGTCTGTGTGTGTGTGATGTGATTGTGCATACATATGAAGTGTCTTCTATGCGTAATAGAGCTATATCTTAATACATTAAGATATAGCTCTCTGGATTTGTGTTAGAAATGAAATGGTCTGTTTTAAGAGTAGAAACAGTGTGCTTCCACCCAATAGCAAGTCTATGAAGTCGAGATAAAGATATATAAAGATATAATGTAACATAACGAGAGAAGACAGACAGGTCTTCAGAACACGATTTGACGAGAGCTTCAACCTCGCTTGTGTAACAACGTCAGGGCCTGTGTTGTGTGTGCGCGTGTGTGTGTCTCAGGTGGGGCGCGCGGTGGCCATCTCAGCACTGGACATGGTGGACAGCAACCCGTGGCCCCGCATGGTCCTGTCGGAGCACAGCTGCCTGGCCAACATGCGGGCCTGGATCCTCAAGTACGTGCGCAACACCAAGAGCCTCAACGCGCACGTGCAGCACGCGCCCCCGCGGGCCGCGCTCCACGGGGGGGGCAAGGCGTCGCCGCCCAAGACCTTCAGCGGGTGAGTTGAAACGCTCACACTCACAGACACATATTGCGATAGTGATTGCAATATGATTCACTTTTAGTGGGAATTATTTAATTTAATTTATTTATTTATATTTTTTATTATTTCTTTTGCAACACAATTTTCATTTTCACTGAAAATGGGATCAAAATCGTGATGTAACATTTGTTGTGGTGTCTACCAAACAAATGTGTTTTCATACATCAGAAGAATTATTTTTTTAAATAATCTCTGCAGCACTAGAGTACTTCATTTATAATGATGTTATACATTTACATTTATCTCTCTCTCTCTCTCTCTCTCTCCCCCCGCGTCTCCCCTCCAGCTCTCTGTCCTCCTCTCCGTCAGAGAGCACCCTTAGCCGGGTCCGCTCCAACAGCCACAGCAGCAGCAGCCAGACCCCCTCGCCCAAGATCCACTCCTCGCCCAGCTTCACCTTCGGGTGCCCCCCGCCACCCCCGCCGCCGTCGGTGTCAACACGCGCACCCCACCACCACCACCACCACAACGTGCATGCGCCCAGTGTTCGCACAGGCACCAAGACGCTGCTCGGCCCGGTCAGAGGTAAGGAAGACGATCGCCCTCGCTGTGATCCCTGTGTGTGTGTCTGTGTCTGTGTGTGTGTGTCTGTGTCTGTGTCTGTGTGTGTGTGTGTGTGTGTGTGTGTGTGTCTGTGTCTGTGTCTGTGTCTGTGTCTGTGTCTGTGTCTGTGTTTCCTTGATCCGCAAGGCTTTTGGGCTGCCTTTCCTATTCTGCTGACTAAGATGAGTTCTCCCCGGATACGAACCATGACCCTACCCCGCTCTTTTTTGTGATTGGCTGCCGTGTCACCAATGACTGGTGACTTCACTCTTCTGTGGCAATTGGTTTGACATTGAGCCGTTGACCAATGGTTGGACAGGGTGTACCTCTCATTTGAGATCGCATGCGTGATGCATGGTCGTAGCATGATCCCAGCATTCCACAGCCCCACTTTGGCTGTGTGTGTCTGTGTGTGTGTCTGTGTACCCCCTACATGGATCTGAGCCGGTGTGTGTGTGTGTGTGTTTATATCTCCCTGCATGTGTCTGAGCTGGTGTGCCTGTGTGTGTGTGTGCGTGCGTGTGTGTCTTTCTCCGTAGACGCTAAGGCTCCGGAGAAGAGACGCCCCACCCACCATCGTCCTGTCCTCCAGTCTCCTAGCAACACCAGTCGCACGCCCCCTGTCCGCCCCCCTCCCTCACCCCCTTCCTCCTCTTCCTCCTTGTCCTCTTCCTCCTCGTCCTCCTCCTCGACGTGCGTGGGGGCGGGCTCCTCATGTTCCCTCCCGGCTCCCGTCTGTATGGCAGGTCTGTACACCCTCCAGCCCCCCAGTCTCTCCGCCCTGCTGCCCACCCTGCAGGCGCTCCCCCGCCCGGGGCTGCTCACCAAACTGAGTCCCCTGCTTCTTCAGGGCCTTCCATCCCCACAGGCTACCAACTCCCCGCCTGGGCCTACCCATGACTGAATATAGCCTATCTGACGTTCCTTTCCTTGTGTGTGTGTGTGCGTGTGCGTTTGTGTGTGGGTGTGTGTGTGTGCACGCAACTGCGTGTAGTACCAGACTGTGAGTGATCAGCCGTAACTCATCTGGCAATAACCAATAGCCTGCCGATGTGGTAAACTCCACCCATCTGGTACACAGAAAGCGAGTTGAAGCAACTACACACTGACCCAACGCTAATTGTGTTTTTAGCACTTTCAAAAGACAATAATCGGTGCTAGCAGCTGTTTATCATATTGAGCACATTTCTGCCTTTTTAGCGTATTTATGCCAGTATTTATTCTGTACCTTAGGCCAGTGAACAACGAAGCCTTTCACAGTGTTTCTGTAACATTACCAAGATGATTACCATTACTTAGATAACACGTCGTTTCTGTAGCTGCTCTATACAGATAATGGACCACCAGGTTTTGTGTATTTGTTCTGTGAATGAAGAACCTGAGCGAAGATGTATATTGGACTTATTTAACTCTAAATGTAATGTTTGTTCTTCATTTGTTGGAATTACATTCAGCCCAATTCATACTTTCACCTTCATTGCTGTGACGTCTTGTCAAGACATTAAAACATAACCACGAAGTTGTTCAAGTAAAGCTTTTTAAAAGCCTACTACATTTATAAAATAGCTGAAGAGGAAGCTGTTAAATTGTGTCCTGTAATAGTTTCATGTAGGCAATGTTTTGTGTCTATAGGTTTGTTGCGCAAGTCGTTGTGTAGATGGATGTAGCAGCTATACAAGTGCATCACGCCAGTGCAAGAGATGGGTGAGGTGAGGCTATTGTTGTCAATAGGTTTCATTCTTCTGGAAGCTAACGTTAACCGTAACTTTACTGCAACTATTTAGAGTCTACGTCACGTGTAGATTTTTTTTGTGTAGCGTGAGGTCGTAGCGTGTTGTCTGTAACCCAACACAGTTACTGGGCGACCATTAAATAAGAGATGTGTTTTGGATGATTGTGATCCTCAGAGAGCTCCCCCTCCAGATCACGAGCTAACGTAGCCTCTGTATTGCTGCATTTCATGCTAATTAAATCGTTCTCTTTTCAAAAGTCGTTGGCTTTAGGAGCAGACTCTGTTCTGCAGGAGTCGTGTTGGTAACGTCGTCGCTTGTAGCTAGCTACTGTCTGTGCCGGTGTTGTTTGTGAGTCGTAGCGATCGTGTGTAGCCTTGTGTTGGTCTTCTCTGTAAACGATGATGCTATATATTTATAGCTATAATAGTCGCTTTAGCCCCTATAGGTTACAACCCGATGGTGATCTTGTTCCATTGGTTCAGTTATAATAATACCCTGACCTCCTCTCCCAGTTAAGAGAGTAATAGAAGAGGATTGCCTACCCTAATACTGTACAAGTCATGGCTTCTGAAGTCTATTTCTAAAGAGTATTAATTTACAGTCTGTGTTGAATCACACAAAAAAACAGGGTAATGGCCTGGTGTTGACAGCTGTGACAAACTTCACAAGCAACACACAAATAACCGTTGAGATTAACGTCTTTGACCTGCGATTTGCACTGTGAACTTTGATGTGATGTGTTTTTACAGTTGTATCGGTCCTTAAAAGTCTCTGGTTTTTTTTGTTTGCACCGTTGAGGTTGAGAAATAGAACAGAGTGACAGAAATGTTAATATGCACATTCCCTTGACAAGGCATTTGTGAATAATTCTGCCTGTCAAGTAGTTCAACACGGTGCTAACTTAAGACGATTATATAATTTCGTTCTGTGTGAAATCCTTACTGATATCGCCCTCTTTAAGTGCCACTTCTACTCTCTGATTTGATTTCTCTGATTTCTATAATAAAATCTCTACCTTTAATGGAAGGAACTCCTTTGTGTGAACTCTACTTCATGACTCTGTGTGTTTTTGTACGGATATGTCTCCATGCACACGTGTGTGTAGTTTTTTGCGTGTACCGTGTCTGTCCCCAAC
>OMKP01047745.1:0-10497 GCA_900302375.1 Bathygadus melanobranchus | reverse complement strand
CCCTTCTTTAACAAGGCAAACTCTTTCTTTTCATTTGCCCCCCGGCCAATGAATGAAGTTCGGGTTGGTGGTCCTACCCATACCAGGAGTCCCACCGGTGAATATGGGCGGGCCGCGCGTCCAGGCCCCGCCCCCTCTCCACCCTCTGAATTATACATGAGCGCTGTGTGACGGCAATAAATAACATTTATCACAATAGGGATCCGCTAATGATCCGGCTATGCTTGGGTTGCCGATCAACTGACACACACTGTGGTGTGATTATGCTTGCAGCTGTCTGTGACAACTGTATCTAAATGAGTGTGAGCGGGCTACGGTCGCTTTGATGTACTGAGCGCGCGCCATTATGGCCGTGCTGTCCTTCTGTTCTGCTGTCTCTGTTTACCCTCTCCTCTGCACAACTGCTGTCCCTCTCGTCTGTGTCATTACAGCGTCATTAGAGTGTATTCGGCTGCTTAATGCCCGCGCGGTGGTAGGGACCGGGGGCCGCGCATGTTCATAAGGGCTGACGGGCCAAGGAGGAGGAGACGTAGGTGTAGATAGAGGTGTGCGTATGGATGAATGAAGTACACGTAGGTATAGCAATGCATACACGCATGCGTACGTACGACTGGCACGCGCGTTTGAGGTTGCGTGCACATGCCATACACATGCATCATACACCGCACACTCACTGCATGCTGTATTGTGGGCTGTCCGATGATATTGATGAATAACGGCTGTGTGTTTCTGAGCCGTGAATAGTAAAGACGACGTTGAATTATTGCAACGTTGGGACATTGTGGCATTGTTGTTTTGCAATCCCAGTGCATGTTGATTCCCATGACAACTGACAAAAACAGCCAGAAACAGGAAGGCATGTTCCAGCAGCATTTATTTACAGAGGTGCACATACTGACAGGCACCTGCACGAACACACAGACACACACAGACACACACAGACACACACACATACACTTTCAACTCTCTTATCTCTCTTTCAGCTCTCTCTCTATCTCTCGCTCTCTCTCGCTCTCTCTCAGATACATGTCTTACATCTAATATCTAATATCACTACATGCTATATTGGGGTGTGCCCCATAACATGTGATGCTCCCATGGCTGCAGAGCGAGGGGGTCTCCCCTGCATGGGGAGCCAGATAGAGCATCGTGATGAGAGAATTCCTCAGCGTTTCATCTTTCCATCTCATATGACTAAAATATGCCGACCTTAGAGAAGCCTCGTTTTTGATCTCCGAATTCATAATGAAAGTCACGGCTTTGTGCCTTTAAGATTAGATGGACACCTGAAGTTGGGAGAGTGAGAAATATCAAAGATAATTGGAGTGCCTGTGAAAAAAAAAGATAATTAAATAGTATTCTGGGAATGTTAATGGGATGGCCGAGGTTTAATATGCAGATTAGTTCACCATTGTGGCGTATCAATATTCCATTTGTGTTTGATTAATAATAAACCAGACCCATTTAATGAGAATTACAAAATCCATCATCAGTACATATGAACCAAGCAAAGGATATTTCTTTGGCAAACAATGCAATTGGATCCCATTAAACTTTTTTTGTACCCCGTTGCATGCGGCCTGTTAATTGAAATCCCGCTGTACTTTGGGAAATGTGTGCAAGTTAATAATTTGGCCGGATTCACAATTAGTCTAATCTGTGTCGGTAGAAAATGGAAAGTCTGGTCTTTTACTGTATCAATTCCCTCTAACCACTGGCTGTGATTGGTTGTAAAGTTCCATTGCAGCGGGCATATCAGAAGGCCACACACAACCATAGCTCATTAATCTCCCGAGGAAACTCCAGGGAAAAAGGAGTTACAAATCAGGAACTGCACCCCAATGCCCCCCAAAAAAGAAAAACCCAACAGCTTTTCCTTTGCATGCCGGCACGCAGGTCTTAACAACAACGATGTGCGCCTCCTCATGCAAAGACTGATAGAAATCTTATGTTGCTGATTCTGTTTAATGCTGACAAAATGGCTCCCGGGGCTGTCTCTAGGATCTCAGCACAATCAGGAAGAGCCGTGGAGGGACTGACAAGAATGGACAACGGCTTCAAAGGACTAAATACAGTGTTATATGACTCCAGTGATCAGAGAAGAGTGCAAAAGTAGTGGATCTCCACTTTCAATGGATCCACCTGATCCAACATGATCTACCAGGTCCATTAGCAAAGCAAAGAGCATTTGCATATTTGTCTATGGGTGTTTTTGTCTTCATATTTGAGTAGTATCTGCAACAGCACTTCACTCATTTAGTATTTTCAGAGGTTAGGGGAACCTCTAATCATCTACAGATAAGGTGAGATTCGGGTGTACACATTAGAATATGATTTTTATGGCACCATTAAATCCATGTTGGATTGAACTCTGTAACAATCACTATGCAACATTATCTGTTATATTTGACCTCTTCTGTTCCAAATGGTAAACCACAGAAATTGTTATTAAAGTTGGTTTCTTTTTTTACAATAACGGACACATGTACAGCTTTTTTTGAGTCAAATAACTTCTGAGTTGAGATTAAACACAAAGCTGATGGAAGAGGATCGGTGATAGGTGTAGAAATTGGCAAAGATTATCTTTAAGTAATATATGTCGTTTTTCATCAGGGAAACCAATCTACTCCACTGGATGTAGTAAAGAATGAAAGAAGTGATTGCAAGTAAGGAATTGATTGCATACAAACTATTCTCTGCAGCCACACATGATTAGATATATAATATAATGTGATACAATATAATATAATATGACATAACTAAACACTGTACAACATTCATGGCTCTATTCATGGTTCAGTACAGAAGCATAGAAAAAAAATGAAAAAGACAACATGAATCATTTCTTATACAGATACACACAAAGAAACACACACACACACACAAAGAAACACACACACACACACAAAGAAACACACACACACACAGAAACACATGCATACACACACGCACACACACACAAAAACACCCACACGCACAGAAGAAACACACACACACACAAAACACTGAAACACACACGGTATTTCAAGAAATATTTGTACAAAGTGAAACCATTGCTATAAACAGCAAAGCCTCTAAAACAATCTCTATTAGCAATGACCTCAATCAGTGGAGTGGATCTGAAACACTTGTCAGCCAGGGGATTTCAATTTCAGGCACATCTGTTTACAAATGGCGTCGTGTGTGGATTATATAGCAGAAAATCCCCACGGCAAACCACAGTTAACTGCTCTGGTGAACTACTGTTTACCATGGCATTAGAATTACATAATCCTGCCTTTCGCTGCTTCGTTTCCATTGTGTGAAATGAGAACGCTGCTGTTAGGCGCCAAAGACCGCTCTCTTTCATTTCCACTTGCTGCCCTTACTCCAAGCGCTCCAACCAAAACAGCTTTTACAGGTTTATTGGAATTTGGGCCCACTCCTGGTGGGTTTTTATTGTTCCTGAGCCATTATCAGGGCTAATCAACCTTTTCCATGTCCAAATCATTCGCAACACAGCGAGGATGTTGTTTTTCCCCGTGTGGAAATGTGGAGGAAATGGCGTCGCGCGTACACGCCTTACATCTGTTCAGCGAGGGAAAGACAATGAACAGATGATGAGGACACTGATTCTGTGCTGTAGGCTGGAGTACAAAATGGAGGACTGGCTAATAGAACCCTGCGCTTCTCTCACCGTTTAGCAGGTAGCTTTAGCAGGTAGCTTTTACTATGTAGTCATTTAGCGGAGAGATACACGTCGTTAATGAGCAAGTAGGGGTAATCTCGTTCGAGGATGTCTACATTTAGACTGTGGACATTGGGGTTGGACCCCATAACCTTTCGCCTGGGAGACAAGCACCTTAACGACTAGACTACCCTCACCCAGCTTTTACCATAGTTTAAAAATGAGGCTTAGGAGGCTCAAATGAAAGGAAAAAACACACACACACAGACACAGACACACAAAGAAAATAGTTCTTGACAAGAATCTTTCACAGAAAATGATTTGCTTTAGATGGCGTCCCAGAAGGGTCATTATTTCATTATTTCAAATCCACAACCGTGACTGATTGTTTGTGTGTCTCACTAACAACTTCACTGTGTCATGACCTCCCTCACAAATGATGTAAAAAAGAATATGTTATATAACAGCAAAGTAATGAGAAATAGAGGAGAATGATGTGAAGCAGTTTGAAAGCCCCAAACGCTGGTCCATCTTTCTATCTATCAGCCTACTAATAATCTAGAAACAGAACTGGCCACTACCCGAGGAATTCAATTAACAATGAAATGTAATCTTTGCAATTAATTATTTTGAAACGTTAATATGTCACTAAAACCTAATGGGCCAGCTGTAGCACATCTGTCCTCGCTGTGCGGTTCAGAATGGTGTTGTTGGGTTTTTTTGTTGCTATATTTACATTTTTCTTCTTTACAAACTATCTTTTCACCGTGTGAGCACTGCAGGGCGATGCGTTTCCCTGCGCCCGTGTAAATAAAGAGCAGGTTATGCAATCAATCTTTTGGGAGTTTGAAATCATAATATTGAACACAGCTGTCAGCCATGCCATTAGCATGATTCATTTCTGGCGTTTTACATTTACAATTTCCCTACAAGAACAACATTGATTCTCTGCATGCGCGTGTGTATTCATGCTTTTGTTTGTCTTTGAATGTGTCGTTCTCTGTGTGTGTATGTATGTATTGTGTGTGTGTGTGTGTGTGTGTGTGTGTGTGCGTACATGCACACACACACACACTGTTCCCTAGTGTACTGGATATGCATGTGTCTGACACAATTTCCTTCCATAATTCGAATCTGAAAGAAAACATGTATTAATTCTAAAGGGGTGAGTGGAGCCTACACAAAGCCTGTAAATACATCTCCTGTGTTATTACTTACAATGGGCTGCCAGCTCCATACATCATCCCAGCACGTCATAATTAATTGTGCGCTAAACTATTCTGTTCAATTAACCATGAGGGAATGTAGCACCAGAGAGAGAGAAAGAAAGAAAGAGAGAGAGAGAGAGAGAGAGAGAGAGAGAGAGAGAGAAGGGGGAGGCAAGAGTCGAGAAGGAGAGGGGAGGGGCACAGCAGACCGGTAAAACAATCCTGCATTTCCATTTAACTCTCCATAAAAAAAACCCAAAAACCGACACAGTGTATGTGTCCTGCAGTTATCAACCTCCTGATGGGGTTGTCTGGGTTTAGTCTGGTTAATAGTCTTTACATGGCGTGATGTGTGTCGTATACCCAACACATTTGTAACGTTAGGGTTTTCATGCATTAGCTCACGGGGTTAGTCCTGTTGTATTTCCGTACTTTGCAGAAAATGCACACATTTATTATATATGGACAGGAGAGTTGCTCAAATCCCACTTGCCCTTCAGTGGCGTTCTGATGGGAAATGTGCTTATGCAAGGCTATCTGCCCCCCCGAAGGCTCCCCATTTCCCAGCCAGTCCCTGTCAGGTCAACAGTCTCATAAAAAAGTGGAATAACATTATGAGGAAGGTAATGGTGAAGAGAGTTTGTTGTTAATACATCGCCTCAGGGACCCAAACATTCTTAACTGCAAGTCTTTAAAAAAAACTTGAGATACACCATTTCAGTTCTCTGGAATCGACCGTGGGGCAAAGTATGCAGTAAGGGAGACGCTAATAGAGCAATAGTTTGGTGAACGTCTTAAACTTTTGCTATTGACACGCGAGTGAGAGAGGAGAAAATAACAGAGCAGCAGCATATGAAACGTAACAGGACACATGAATATTTAATGAAACACACAACACTTTGCTGGATGCCACCTGAGAACGAAAACAGCGAAGGACGCTCCGGTTCCAGTCAGGTCACTCACATCAAAGGAAACCAACCGTTCATAGCACAGACACACATACGGTTATATTTTGAAGCGGAACGGTTCTTCGGGTTTTTGGTGTCAACGGGTGAATCCAAGGGTCTTGTTGAGAGAGCACACAGCGACATGGCAGTCACCTAAAGCCCTGCCTCAGTTTGGTTTAGGTTGCGTAGAAACAGTGAGGTGACGTTGTGTTTAATAGAATACGCTAGGATACTGGGATAGGGTTACTTACTCGTACACTATGAAGCCAGAGTGGTCCAACAATGACCAGTACAACTGGAGTCTGTAATGGACCATATTGTCACAAATCAAAAGCGTCACACTGAAGTAACGCACAACACATAACACAAAGTACACAGTTTACACTACAGATCCCATAACCCTGCAGGCCCATTGAAATAGGAACTTCACAGGCAGGTTGACTTTGACGCAATGTGTCAAACAGATGAATCAGATGGAACACGACGACATAGAAAGATACTCCCAGATTCAAGAGTGACCACAGGGCTATCTCTGGACACATCGGGGAGCTTTGTTACCGTTAATTAGACGAGCGCAGAGGTCATGTGTGGCAGTGGGAGACCACGGGTCACAGAGACTGCCCCCGAACCAAAAGTCAACCAATTCAACCGCCTCCCCCTCTGGCTGCAGCTGGAATGTTTAAATGTACATTTACATGTGAGGTTCTACGGCCGGGACAATTACTCACAATGACATGAAAGGACAGTAACAAGAAATATCACAGTCGTGGATCAGTTTCATTACAGACACACGGCTATTGGACGGCATTCTAGGGGTCATTGCCATATGCCCCTGACAACGTCTGCAGCGAGGTCTTAAGATTTATCAGGTAAGACACATGTGCAATGAGAGATACATAAAAAAAAATACATATTTTTTTTTCATAAGGGGAAATTGTGTGTCTGGCGTGATGGATGTCTCTTCAAGCGGCGATGCTGTGTTCCCCCAAACCCCACTTCCCTTGCTGTAAGCCCCTGGGAAATGTATTATGAAAATGTTTTCACATAAAAGCAATTTTGCCTCCCAAGACATAAACCTGCTTAAAGTTTGAGCACAGTCTCAATGGAATTAGCTTTGTGGCTTTTGTAAAATATAAAATAAAAAGATCTCACAGACGTTGTTGTCGCTTCACCTGATTTTGGATTTTTTTTATTTTGTCTTATCAAAAGCACTTCCCATGAGTAGATGGAGGAAAATAACAGTGGTAACCACGTTACTGTAGGTTGTTAAGGGGTTTTTAATCTTGTGCTGACACCTTACCTCTTCACTTTGGAGTAAATATTCTTTTCTTGTAGGGAAAGCGATCATGGAAATAGATGGAGGGCCCCGAGGAAATTTCATATCTTGATGTGCCATTCATCACTCCAGTGCAGAACTCATAAATTATGCTTCCTATTACGAGATCGGTGTATCCCGGTTACAATCCCACACTTGTATTATCCCTTTCTGTTCCTGGTTTTCAGTTTATCTGGGAAAATACATGTCATATAAAACTGTATGAATGTGTCATTGGAGGTCATTTATATATAAAAAAACCCAAAGTAAAATAGTAATAGAATTGATGCTATTATGCGACAAAGAAGGATTCTGTTTCATGCGTTACAACCAATCGACCGGGTGATTACCGTTGGGCAGAACACTGTTGTGTTGGGGAAAATATCAAGCTGAGTGATGCGTCTAGCGCATACGGTGAGCTTTCAGCGTGTGTGGATTCATGGGTTACGGAGGAGATAGGTGCGCCATATACAGTATACATACTGTATTTACCTACAGTGTGCCGGAATGTGACGATCACGGAATGTGTGTTGTGTACAAGCTAATCTCCTCAGCGTCCGACCTCCTGAAGATTCAGAGAGTGTGACGTGAGTCAACGCGACGAACCCCTTCGCTTACGTCGAGTTGGAGACATGTGGTGACATTGTACAACGTCAGCTTGGTGGTAGCCTATGTTGTTTCAAAATGAGAACAGGAATATGATGCAATGTAAGCCAATTGTATGCCAATATGCCAACCCCAGTCATATAGAAAGTATGCTATTCTATAGTGTTCTTCTTGGTGTGCTTCTAATTAATTCTGTAAATTCGACTATAAATACAGCTGTGTATGTGTGCAACTTTATTGGCATCTTCCCATTAACATGGACCATTAAATGATGTCCTTTGATGTTTGTTTTGCCATTGGCAGAGAACTAGGTCTACTTCCACCTGGTTTCTACAGTGATGAGGACTGTTGTTCCTTCAGATGAGATGTCAGATTATGTTACAATTTAGATTTGATTTAAATAAGATTTGCATCATCAGAAGAATCTATAAAGATTGATATAAATTATAAAACTATGATATTAAGAAACTATAAAATGTATGGAAATTGTCACTTTTTGGTCACAGTGCAGGATCAGCATCACTGCATTTTCTATGTAACATGAGGGCATGATATACTGTATACACCATATACAGTGAAATATATTATATATCAAATCTGAAACCTCAAAAACTACACATACTTTTCTAATAATGAATGTAATTATTTTGTGAATGCTAATATTTTGTGAAAATATATATTGTAATAAAAATGAATTGCCAACTGAAAGGGAATCTACTCCTTAATGAATTTGAAATCTGCAAAAAAAAACAACTGTAATTACTTAAACAGCTTAATTTAGAGAGCTGTCTGAACCGTTTTATAATTCAGGAAAGTGTAAGCATTGGGGGCCCCCTCTACCGGGGGTCCCCTCTACCTAGTGCTCCAGTGTTATGCACAAGTCTGACACATACTCAATACCAGTGGCGGCTCCTGAGCTGGCCACTTGGTGGTATGAGGGAGTGGATTCATGCGAGCGCCCGCAGGGTACGAAATGGGAAAAATGTTGCACAAACAGGTGTAAAATCCTATGTTTTTGCCAGTTTCTACCAACCAGTTTGCGAAGTCTACCATGGAAGTCTACTCTGCCTTTTTTTGGTGGCATCAAAGTGCCTTTTCCAAGGCGCCACTGGTGTCCCACTGAAGGGACACAATCTGTAGCCGACTCATTTTTATGAATACATTTTTTGGAATAATGAATACTGGACACAGTACTCTTTTAAACAACCTTTTTAGTGACAGTTGCAAGTGACAAAGGGGTGGCAGTGGCTCAGGAGGTTGAGTTGTTGCCTGGCAACCGAAAGGTTGCCGGTTCAATCCCCGGCTCCCTCCTGGCCAAGTGTTGCGGTGTCCCTGAGCAAAACACCACGCATGGACGACACCACCGTCGGTGTATGAATGGGTGAATGTGAAGCAATTTAAAGCAAGATTTTGCTGTTGAGGCTTTCTGTCTCAAGTGTCAATCAAGGAGTCTCGGACCGCCCAAGACCCCCCATATTTTGCATCGATATTTAATCATATTTTGTATATTTTGTTACCAATTGTTTCAATGATTAAACCACAAAGAAATTGAAATTTGGATAAAAGCACTGCTTGAATCCCATCCCCTCCTGGATCCCTAGCACCTCTATGTCTGTACGTCCTGGCACTTTGTAGGATCCTATATGCTACTATGCACTGGAAATTTGAAACACTACTGAGCTTTGCGTAGCATCTCATCCTGGCTACCTGCTGTTGTACAGTAAGGGGTCAACCTAGCTATTGTAAGCTTGTAACTTGTTCTATTGACCTGGCAACCAGGAGTGCTTGTAACTGGTTCTATTGTAATTGTACTATACCTTCAGAGATATATTGTTGTTTCCCTCTTTTGACAAATGTCCTTATTGTAAGTCGCTTTGGATGAAAGCGTCTGCCAAATGCCCTAAATGTAAATGCAAATGTAAATGAAGAGTTTCATTATAATTCTCAGCTCATCTGAAATCGGCAGGATCAGAAGTGAAGCGAACGCACAGTTCATTCAGGATCAGTTCATTATATTCACTGCAATGTGCTTTTTTTAATTGAAATGATTAAACAGAAAAGCCCAGTGACGACTGGGAAGGGGTCAGCGTGGGCAGATGGGGAGGATCTCTCCATCACACTCTACAGCCTCCATGTAAATTATCCTGTTAATGATAGCAATATGTTCCTTCAGATCCCGTTCACACACTCACACACACACACACACTCCACATGGGCGTTGAGTGACAGGTATCAGCAACGCCATCACATGGCTCACATAAAAAGCCAGGGCTAAGGATTCCTCCCCCTCAAAGTCATCCTTCCCGTACATCAGTGCAGAGCAGCAGGGAGGGAAAAGACCTGATTATTATGTGCCAGAGATGATGCTTTACACATACACTCTGTTATCTTGCCAGCCCCAGTGTGTATCACTATCCCAGTGACACAGATGCCAATGGCTTATACAGACTTTAAAGTGGCAATTTAACTTTGATCACACGCACTACCCAATTTACATTTGAAGCAATCAAGTCATGTCGGGTGAGTTTCTGGCGTAGAAGAAGAAGAAGAAGAAGTGGAAGAAGAAGAAACATAACAAGGTCAGAATATATTGGAGCTGTTCTTTGACATTCGCCTACTCTCTGCCTGCCTTGTACTTTCATTTGCTGCCTCTTTATGCCAAAGCGAAAAACGAGAATCGGTGCCTGAAGCGTTTGTATTTGAACAAAAGAGGGAAGCAGATTATGAATGTTCCCAAAACGTCATTTCTATTAC
>OMKP01047736.1:9483-20541 GCA_900302375.1 Bathygadus melanobranchus | reverse complement strand
CATTGACTTCACCCTATTTCCCTCTGTGATGGGACAGTTGCTGTCCTTGGTGCTGACGTGTCTCCCCAGCCCGTGTGGAGGGCCTTGGCAGCCTGGTCACTCCACTAACTGTAATAAACTACTTAGAGCTTAACCCTGAAACCAACCCCTGAACCCTAAAACCAAACCCTAACCCTAAACCCTAAAACCTAACTATAAAACCAACCCCTGAACCCTAAAACCAAACCCTAACACTAAACCCTAAAACCTAACTATAAAACCAAACCCTAAACCATGAAACCAAACCCACCATACTCCCCTCATGAACTAATGTCTATTACAGACATCTGCTAAAGCCGTAGACTTGTACAGGTTTAGCTCTTTTCTCAAATTTGAAGGGGTGTAACTTTTATGCACTAAAAACAAATCTACTAACCTTGTGTTGTGATTCCTGTAGCCAGTGGTGGAAAGCAAGTACTGTACTTAAGTACAAATCTGACGTACTTGTACTTCTTGTACTTGTACTTTCTATTTTCTGCTACTTTATATTTCTATTCCATTACATCTCAGAGTCAAATATTGTACTTTTTACTCCATTACATTTATCTGACAGCTTCAGTAGTTACTTTACAGATTAAAAATAAACAATATAATTAAAAATACATTATGATATTATTATATCATTAACACTTTATTCATCCCCAGGGGTAAATTCACAACTTACCCAGCAGTAGGCTATGTAAAGTAATATATGAAATATAAATACATTAAAATTAGCTTCACATTTAACAGCGATGAACAGCGATGAACACATTAATGCATCAATAATTATAATCCAATAATATAATATATATTATTCTGAAATGCATTCTGCATAATTACTACTTTTACTTTTGGTACTGTAAGTGTATTTTGATGCTAATACTTTTGTACTTTCACTTAAGTAACATTTTCAATGCAGGACTAACAGAGTATTGTACAGTGTGGTATTACTATCTGAGTACTTATTTCACCACTGCCTGTAGCTCCTTTACATTCTATCCAGACGCTTGTCGAAACGTGTGCATCACTTGTATGCTTTGGTCAGTCTCACTTGTAACTCATTTTGAATGAAAGTTTCTGATAAATTACTAAATAACAATTATTAATTTTGATTATATAAATGATAATTTCACCTAACATCAGGACAATACACTCATTTCAGAGCTCCACATAGATCCAGTTACTAACGGGATGCAAATGCCTATTCCATTGAGTGAAAGTCCTCTTCGACAATTGTGATTGAATCACATCTACTAGTAAAACGTGTAACTGTAATATATGTTTTATAATTCCAGTATAACACAGGAAACGTTCCATAGCTGTTGCCACGATCAGCGCAGTTAACAAACCAAACCACTTGGGGCGCCATTTTTTCCTTGCGAGCTATTTGACCGTCTTTGTGTTGTCTTGGCCACGGAAACGGAAACTACCGCTGAAGGTTGTTGTGCACCGTGCGTCGTGTTTCACTCCTAACGTATGGAGAACGCATTTTCATAGACAAACTCTTTCAGTGATATTACACGCTAAAGTAATAAAAGAACGGATGCAACTCGCCTTTGTGTGAACCAGACAGGGTGAACTTAACTCTGTATGTGTTTTGAGGTCGCTCGCTGCTACGCGTTGGTTAAAAGTGCGGCAGCGGGAACTTAGCTAGCTAAACAAATCCACCATGGCGGATGTCACCGCACGTAGCTTGCAGTATGAGTACAAAGCGGTAAGTAGGTTTTAATAAATACCTTTCGATCGGCGTAGCGCGTCGGGTGTAAATACCTTGGTCGGTTGGACGCATGTTAATACATGTGTATAATTATTCTTGATTTCCATTTCGGTGGGGTGTGCAGTTGGCCAATCCGGTTAGCACACTTAACATGTCTCTCTGTGATCTTGTAGAACTCCAACTTGGTGTTGCAAGCGGATCGCTCTCTGATAGACCGCACACGGCGAGATGAGCCCACCGGTGAAGTACTGTCCCTGGTTGGGAAACTCGAGGGGACCAAAATGGGTGACAAATCCCAAAGGACCAAACCCCAAATGCTGGAAGAGAGGCGTGCAAAGTCAGTTCCATGTCAAGTCATTTGTGTTGTAAACTACTTTTTAAGCGATTTCTTGCTTATTTGCATGCAAGAGTGCGTTTGGATGGGTTATATTTATTCATGATTCCTGTCTAAATTCTGCAGGAGACGAAAGAGAGACGAGGACAGACACGACATCAACAAAATGAAGGGTTTCACCCTTCTATCTGAAGGCATCGATGAAATGGTGGGCATCGTGTACAAGCCCAAAACCAAAGAAACCAGAGAGACGTACGAGGTCCTGCTCAGCTTCATCCAGGCTGCGTTGGGGGATCAGGTCAGATATTGAACACCAACCAAACCCAGCATCACGCAATAATCAGTACATATCCATTTCTGCTCATCCATGTAACACACTTGTTTTGGTGCATATTGCGTCTAGCCACGTGACATTCTGTGTGGAGCGGCCGACGAGGTGCTGGCCGTGTTAAAGAATGAAAAGATGAGGGACAAGGAGAGGCGGCGGGAGGTGGAGCAGCTTCTGGGGCCGGCCGACGACACGCGGTACCATGTGCTGGTCAACCTGGGCAAGAAGATCTCAGACTATGGGGGTGATAAGGAGCTACAGAATATGGGTATGTGTTCTCTTCCATAAAGACGCAAATGCTCAGTCTATGCCCGTCTCTCTTCACGCTGTTGTGTCATGAGTGGGTGCGCTGATCGCTGTGTCAAACCCTCTCATCAGATGACAGCATCGACGAGACCTACGGCGTCAACGTCCAATTTGAGTCCGAAGAGGAGGTGAGCTTTGAGGATTTTGCAGAAGAAATGCATCTGTAAGTATTTATCGACTACGTCTGTGATCCGACGGTCTCCTTTTTTGAATGTTCTCCTAAGGAAGGGGACGAGGATCCGTTTGGAGAGGTGCGCGACGAGTACGCGGACGAGGACAGCGAGGGAGAGGAGGCCAATGTGGGCTGCACACTCTCGGCCAACGTAAGCACTGCTTCGCGTTACTCTGATCCGTAACGCAAGACAATGGCGCGTGCTCCAAAGGGGCCCATTACTTAACCGAAAATGCATTTAACATTTCACTTTTCAGCTCGGTGTCACGGGTGACGTGATGACGGCCAAGAAGAAGGACCTGCACCCCCGCGACATCGACGCCTTCTGGCTCCAGCGGCAGCTCAGCCGCTTCTATGACGATGCCATCGTCTCCCAAAAGAAAGCCGACGAGGTCCTAGACATCCTCAAGGTACGTCCGTTGTTTTTTTCTTCTTCCTCATATCTCTTGTGACTCTCTCTCTTCTGACTCTGACTCCTTGCGGTTGATCTGTGTGTCCTGTCCCACAGACGGCCAGTGACGACCGGGAGTGTGAGAACCAGCTGGTGCTCCTGTTGGGTTTCAACACGTTTGACTTCATCAAGATTCTCCGGCAGCATCGCCGCATGAGTAGGTCCTTTTGTTGTCTCCAAACCGCACCAGAAGCGCTGTTCGGCGGTTATTGTTGCATCGTTTCTTGCAGTCAGAAGTTGATTGATCTCTCGTCTTGACCGACAGTCCAGTACTGTACCATGTTGGCCAGCGCTCAGAGCGAGGCGGAGAAGGAGCGCATCATAGGGAAGATGGAGTCTGACCCGGAGCTGTCCAAGATCCTGTACCAGCTACAGGAGACCGAGAAAGAGGACATCATTCGGGTAGGTCGCCCTGAGTGTTGTGCTGTGTAACCGCTGCGCCGGTTGACTAAATGGAAACGTGTTGTTGACATTAAATCAATGTTGTTCTTTCAGGAGGAGCGATCTCGCCGCGAGAGGGTTAGAAAGTCTCGTGTGGACGATTTGGAATCTATGGACATTGACCACGGAGAAGTGAGTTAGCTGCAATCTGTCCCTTTTATATCGAGGTGCCGGTGGGCGGATCTGTCACTGCAACTGATTAAGTATACGTTCAGAGTGCACTGCATAGCATTGGATTATGATTGATGGTTCTGCCCTGTAGTCAATGGCTCCGCGGCAGCTGCTGGACCTGGAGGACCTGGCCTTCACCCAGGGCAGCCACTTCATGGCCAACAAGAGGTGCCAGCTGCCAGACGGCTCCTTCCGCAAGCAGCGCAAGGGCTACGAAGAGGTCCACGTGCCTGCCCTCAAACCCAAGCCCTTTGCTGACGATGAGGTGTGTATAAAATGGGAGTGGGGGGGGATGTCTTCATACTGCCCGGATTCACTGTGGAGAGTTACCATAGCAAACAGGATATGCCCCATCCGCGATTAACGCCCAACATGTCCCCAGGTGCTTATGGCCATTGAGAAGCTCCCAAAGTACGCTCAGGCTGGATTCGAAGGGTTCAAGACGCTGAACCGCATCCAGAGCAAGCTGTTCAAGACGGCCATGGACACGGACGAGAACCTGCTGGTGTGCGCCCCCACTGTAAGTCCACCGTGCTTTGTGTGCATGACGTTCTCGTGCTGTGGAACGGGCAGCTCTGGGTGGTGTTCGAGTAGCCCCGTTAATAATGGCCGCCTCTCTTTGCGGGCGTTCAGGGAGCGGGTAAAACCAACGTGGCCCTGATGGCCATGCTCAGGGAGATCGGGAAGCACATCAACCTGGACGGGACCATCAACGTGGACGACTTTAAGATCATCTACATCGCGCCCATGCGCTCACTGGTACAGGAGATGGTGGGAAGCTTCAGTAAGGTGAGGCCCTCATTTTCAGCTTTTTTTTCCCCCTGTGTATCGCGTTTTACGTTTACGGCTGCACAGTTAATTGCATATTAATCTTAATCACATTTAGGGCCTCTGCAATTAGCTAATCGCGAAAGGTTGCAATTTATGTATTAAAAAAAGGACAGAAAAATTATCTAAAAAATCAATCAACTGTACGCCTGTTACATTAAAATCTAATTACAAACCATTACGACTCAGCAATTGCTTTATTATTATTATTATTATTATTATTGTTTGTTTAAATATAGAAGGCGCCACAGAATATGAACTGAATCGATAATCTGTTAAAGCAATGAATAATCGCAATCAGAATATCAGTGAAAATAATCACACGTATACTTTTTTACAATCGTACAGCCCTACGGTGATTATAACGGACAGAACACATCCTGTATCATGTCATAATCGATCTCGTAACACGTTTTCCCCTCGCAGCGTTTGGCCAGCTACGGCATCACGGTCTCTGAGCTGACCGGAGACCACCAGCTGTGCAAGGAGGAGATCAACGCCACGCAGATCATCGTGTGCACGCCGGAGAAGTGGGACATCATCACGCGCAAGGGAGGCGAGCGGACCTACACCCAACTCGTGCGACTCATCATCATCGTGAGTCGATCGCCGTTTGAGTTTGCGGTTCTGCGAGTGACTTGGCGTCGCACCCCGAGTGTATATATCGTTTGCGACGTTTGTACCGACCGACCACCCCGCCCTCGATATTTGACGCCACATGTTCCCTTTCAGGATGAAATCCATCTGCTGCACGACGACCGCGGCCCCGTGCTGGAGTCCCTGGTGGCCAGGACCATCCGCAACGTGGAGCTGACCCAGGAGGACGTGCGTCTGATCGGCCTGAGCGCCACGCTGCCCAACTACGAGGACGTGGCCGCCTGCCTGCGCGTCGACTCCGCCAAGGGGCTCTTCTACTTCGACAACAGGTGATCCCGTCGGCTCCGTAGAGCCGCGTGCGGTAGCCGGTGTGTTCGTGTATAATCCGGTCGATAATGACCGGTCGATATGTTTTTACTGATTTGTTCGTAGTTTCCGGCCCGTGCCCCTGGAGCAGACCTATGTCGGCATCACTGAGAAGAAGGCCATCAAACGCTTCCAGATCATGAATGAAATCGTTTACGAAAAGATTATGGAGCACGCCGGGAAGAACCAGGTGTGTGAAGTCGATGCCAAAATCTGACAACGTTAATCGGTTCTTGTTGTAAACCGAGCGGGAATATGTTACAAGGGTTTGTAGGAAGCGTTGCTTCCACGACTTTGTTCACTTTTTCACTATTATTTATACTCTTTATCTGGATTCTTTGCACTTTTTTTAACCATTGTTTTAAGTTCTCGTATGCGAATGCTGACACAGATGGCACGCGACAGAACAAAATGATAAATATAGGACAGCGTTTTATTTCTACGTATCCAGTGACGCAGGACAAGCATTGCGCCTCCACTGTACGCCCCCACCACATCTGAACCAGTTACCATATCCCTGTGCTCCTAATATTCCCCTCACAGGTGCTGGTGTTCGTCCACTCTCGCAAGGAGACCGGGAAGACGGCCCGGGCCATCAGGGACATGTGTCTGGAGAAGGACACCCTGGGCCTGTTCCTCAGGGAGGGCTCTGCCTCCACCGAGGTGTTGAGAACTGAGGCGGAGCAGTGCAAGGTAAGGGCCACTCCAGGCAGACACTGGTTTTCCATAGTAACAGATACTGTTCCATAGTACCTGTTGCATTATTGCCGGTAGTATTAACATTGCTAAACGCCCGTTCCGTGCTCCGCCAGAACCTGGAGCTGAAGGACCTGCTGCCCTACGGCTTTGCCATCCACCACGCCGGCATGACCAGGGTGGACCGTACCCTGGTGGAGGACCTGTTCGCCGACAAGCACATCCAGGTGCTGGTGTCCACGGCCACGCTGGCCTGGGGTGTCAACCTGCCGGCACACACCGTCATCATCAAGGGCACCCAGGTGTACAGCCCGGAGAAGGGCCGGTGGACCGAGCTGGGAGCCCTGGACATCCTCCAGGTGGGTGTGATGGTCACACTCTTGGGTTTGTTTTGAATGTTAAATGTTTGAGTCGCACTGCATGGGACCACGGTGCTCCTCTTCAAACACATTTGGTGCACAATTCATCGTGAAAATTATGAAAAACATAAATGAATCAGATTTTGTACGGCCATTCCATCACAAACTGTTTTTGATATATATATATACAGAATTTTAATTGAATCGCTAATCTTTACTATTCATCTCCATGAATAATCACAATCACATAACGGGCAAAATAATAACAATTATCATATTTGTCACAACGATGCAGCCGTCATAATGTGGTGTTTTCGTCGTCAGATGCTGGGTCGTGCCGGCCGTCCCCAGTACGACACCAAGGGTGAGGGCATCCTGATCACGTCCCACGGGGAGCTGCAGTACTACCTGTCTCTGCTCAACCAGCAGCTGCCCATCGAGAGCCAGATGGTGGCCAAGCTGGCCGACATGCTCAACGCCGAGATCGTGCTCGGCAACGTTCAGAACGTCAAGGTGAGCGGCTGACCGCACACGCGCACACGCTCTGTACTCAATAATCTAATCAATACTCTAATCATGGTCCAAATCTCAAGGTGTACTAGTTTTGGAGGCACTTGTTTTGTTTGTTATTTTGGGATTTTGAGGTGTTTGTTATTTTGAGGTGCGCAACAAAAAAGTCTTGGACTTGGTTACTCGAGTAAACGTGTGCACACTCACTCATTCACCGGGCTGAAAGTTTCTGGGTTCGAACCCCAACGTCCGCAAGTCTACCTGCGTAATCAATAATTCACTAAATCACAAATACCATTCCTCACAAAATCAGTTAAGTCGCTTTGAATAAAAGCGTCCTCGAGTGATTTAGAAATGCTAAAACAGTAATATAATGACTCAATCCCCGCTGTGAGCTTCACACACACATCTCCTCCCCCTCCTCGTTTTCAGGATGCGGTCAACTGGCTGGGTTACACGTACCTGTACGTGCGCATGCTCCGCAACCCCACCCTCTACGGCGTCTCCCACGACGACCGCAGCACGGACCCCCTGCTGGAGCGCCGGCGCATGGACCTGATCCACACGGCGGCCAACGTGCTGGACAAGAACAGCCTGGTCAAGTACGACAAGAGGTCCGGAAGCTTCCAGGTACGTGCTGCCAGCAGTTCATTTATTCATTTATTTAAAGACACGGCGGCCGGGTTTCATTTCACACGATTGATTACCTTCTGCAAAATACGGGTCTTGTTCTGATATCAAACGACATTAAATATTCTCCATGAGATATTCTCTATGCTCGTCCTCTACCTTGCATTATATATTTTTAGTACATTTTGGAGTCCTTAATATTCATCAAAGAGCCATTAACCGGTCATTGGCTAAAATTGGTTAAAATTGAAAATAGGTGGAAGGTGACTTTGTTTTTATTGAATTAAAATCCCACACTGTAAAATCCATACATCCATTACTCTTTTACTACTGTTTTCCCTAACAACGCCCCTCTCTAAATCTTCTTTGTTGGCGCGGTTACAGAGCAATCCTCCGTGTCTAATGATTATACGTTACCATCCCAACACCACCCCCCGCCCCTCCTCAAGGTAACCGACCTGGGCCGCATCGCCAGCCACTTCTACATCACCCACGACTCCATCCAGACCTACAACCAGCTGCTGAAGCCCACGCTCAGCGAGATCGAGCTCTTCCGCGTCTTCTCCCTCTCCTCCGAGTTCAGGAACATCACCGTGAGAGAGGTAAGGCTGACGCCGGGCTGCCGGGCCGCGGGTTTCATTACAACCCACCTGTACGTGTAGATCGGTATGTTAACTGAGTCATGCTGCTTTTTAACTGTTTTTTTTTTATTATTTAAAATGTTTTACATTTTAGGAAGAGAAGTTGGAGCTGCAGAAGCTGCTGGAAAGGGTTCCCATTCCAGTCAAGGAGAGCATTGAAGAACCCAGTGCTAAGGTACTGATTAATGAACCATTAGTAAATGGTACATTTCAATCCATAGAAATGGCCTATTATTTTTTGTACTTCCTGATTTCTCAATAAACATATTTGCAAGAAATTGCCTCAACCACTCACCATTAATCTGTATAATAGGACCATTTTTCTTTTGTATGTATTTGGGATATTCCAATACCCTTTAGTGTATAATTTCCGGCAGTGAGCTTAAAGTGTGTGTTTTTAAAAGCCATTCATTGTGTGGTGTTCCCAGATCAACGTTCTGCTGCAGGCCTACATCTCCCAGCTCAAACTGGAGGGCTTTGCCCTGATGGCCGATATGGTGTACGTCACACAGGTAAGCCGGGACCTCCGGGCACTACACGATCCTCAACACATTTCACCTTTAACGTCATCGGGAATTCTGTAAACTGAACTAATTTCTGTTCGCCAGAGTGCTGGAAGACTGATGCGCGCCATCTTTGAGATCGTGCTGAGCAGGGGCTGGGCGCAGCTCACGGACAAGACCATGAATCTCTGCAAGATGATTGACAAGCGAATGTGAGTACGCCCGCTGTTGTTTTCGTTTGCCTACAGCCTTTTATGTTGTACTTTATGCCGATCAAATGCTTATTTAGTTGGGTTTCTCAATTGATTTTGTGTTTATCCCTGTAGGTGGCAGTCTATGTCCCCTCTGCGTCAGTTCAGGAAGCTGCCAGAGGAAGTGATCAAAAAGATTGAGAAGAAGAACTTCCCCTTCGAGCGCCTCTATGACCTGAACCACAATGAGATTGGTGACTATTATTGACTCCTTGTCATTCTGGTTTATTGATACCAATTAAGAATCTGTGTATTCATTCTTTCTTAAATGATTAGTATTTTTGAATTCACACTCAATGCAATGTCGTTTTTGTCTTTTAGGCGAGCTGATCCGCATGCCAAAGATGGGGAAGACCATCCACAAGTATGTCCACCAGTTCCCCAAGCTGGACCTGGCCGTCCACCTGCAGCCAATCACACGCTCCACGCTGAAAGTGGAGCTCACCATCACCCCGGACTTCCAGTGGGACGACAAGGTCCGTAAACAAACGACGAAAACACGCGTGTCTGCTTCGCAGATGCACTTTCTGTGTTTATATTCTTTGTTCCTTTTTTAAGGACAGTGGGTTGAAAGGGATAGAGAGAATGACGTATACGCCAAGCCACAGTCCTATACCTGACCGACTCTTATCCGTCGCTGCCTTTGCAGATTCACGGCTCCTCCGAGGCTTTCTGGATCCTGGTGGAGGACGTGGACAGCGAGGTCATCCTCCACCACGAGTACTTCCTGCTGAAGGCCAAGTACGCCCAGGACGAGCACCTGGTCACCTTCTTCGTGCCAGTGTTTGAGCCTCTGCCACCGCAGTACTTCATCCGCGTGGCCTCGGACCGCTGGCTCTGTAAGTGACGTGTGCTAACCTAACGTAACGTGTCGGGTATTCTTAGGTCTGCGATCCTATGCCGTTTTCTCACCCCGCTTCCTCGCTCCTTGGCTCCCCTCAGCCTGTGAGACACAGCTCCCCGTGTCGTTCCGTCACCTGATCCTACCGGAGAAGTACCCTCCACCCACCGAGCTGCTGGACCTGCAGCCCCTGCCCGTCACCGCCCTCCGGAACTCTGCCTTTGAGACGCTCTACCAGAACAAGTTCCCCTTCTTCAACCCCATCCAGACCCAGGGTAAGGCACCGCGGCGCCTGCAGGATCCATCTGTAGCTCTTCGGTAACGCAAGTTCACAGAACCACGTCTTGGAGTGTCGTTTCTATTGCTCCGTATCGACATGGATGGTTACGGTATGCAGAGTTCCCCTGACTGGTATCCAGACCACTGTTCTGTTTTCCAACTGTAGGAGTGGTCTGTGTTGTCTGTGAGTGGTTACCTGAGCAACAAGCCTAACGCTGGCCTTTGATTATTTCCTGATTATTTTAAACACGTACATTTCCTTCATGATCATGTTTCTCATAACCTTCGAAAGACTTATTTGCTTGTGTATTTGTGTATTCTACCCGTGTTTACTGCCATTGATTCATCCATAACTCTCCATGTGGCTCCCCCTAGTGTTCAACGCCGTGTACAACAGCGACGACAACGTGTTTGTGGGCGCCCCCACCGGCAGTGGAAAGACCATCTGCGCCGAGTTTGCCATTCTGAGGATGCTGTTGCACAACGCAGAGGGCCGCTGTGTCTACATCACCCCCATGGAGGCCCTGGCCGAGCAGGTACAAGCTAGCTTCTACATGTGACTATCAAATGACAGAGAGACACAGTTTGTCCTGCAATTATGAATGGGGGGGGGGGA
>OMKP01047726.1:9099-31204 GCA_900302375.1 Bathygadus melanobranchus | reverse complement strand
CTCCAGTGTAATGACACACTCAAGGCAAGGTATGACTCTGTGGGCGCTGCACAGTTTCCAAGCTTGATCCCCGAAACTATGCCTCAACTCCGCCTACATGCTGCTCAAATGCTCTGCATGTTTGGAAGCACATACCTGTGTGAGCAGCTTTTCTCTGTGATGAAAATGAACAAAAACCCACACAGGAGTCGTCTCACTGATGCACACCTTCCACAGCACAGAACCTAACCCCAAACATTAATAAACTGGCAGCCAAGAAAAGATGCCAAACATCTGGCTCTGGTACATGTGTTTAAAAGAAGAAGGTATAGCCTACCTAAATATGTTTTGTTTTTGCACTTTCTGTAAACTCTATGCTGTTTCTAACAATGAGAATGTTATAGCCTACAGCTGAGACTGGTGGGAATGTCAGTAGTTTTACAGGTATTTGTTCATAAACCAAACTTTGTCTAACCTGTCTGTTTAATACATTTTGAACCTGTTTGGCCCTCGAAGTAGTCCCAGTTTTTAGGGCCCTCTCTGTGATTGAGTTTGACACTCCTGCCTTAGGCCAATCGCCACTAAACCTGATACACATAAAGAAACATAGGTTAAGATTAACCAGGCCAAAGTTAATCCAAACCAGACCATTGGGGGCGCTACAGCGATGGACTGAAAACAAAAACTTTGAAAAAGCACTGGCCCTTTAACCTGCTGTCATGAAACTTTTAGACTTGGCCCCAGATGATCACATTGTATTAGTTTCTGCCATTTGATAACTAGAAGACGTGTCACGCGTACCTCACCAAGCCGTCGATGAACTCCAACGCTTCGTTACGCAGAACCTCAAACTGACTCATTTTCTTAGTTCGTCGAGTTTCTTTCATCTCCAGCAGCGTCTAACCAGGCAAAAAGGAAAACGTGTGAAAGGAATATTCAAGAACTCAGAATGCATTTTCACATCTGCGCAGTGGCAATGACCGAATTGTTTGTGAACATAGGAGGACATGCCTTCTGCAGTTGGAACAGATCTGTTTTCTTCTGAATACTTTTCCCGGGAGATGTTATGACATCGTCGTCGGCAGCCGTTTCGGTTTTGGTTTCTGTTAAAACAACCCAAGAATATGTAGTCATTGTCAAGCATATATTGTTTTATTCAAACTTCACCTTCATCTTTAATATACATGCAAGAAATATATTTTCCTTGGAATGATAATAAAAAAATGACAAATCATTCATAGTGACAGGATGTGGCTATATTATATTTTATCTATATTTGATACATTTAAAGTGTACTCAAATTTCAAGACTTTATTAAAATGATCACGACTTACCATCCAAATGCTCAAATTTATCCAGCAGTTGTTGGAGTTGGACAAGAACATCCTTAATTTTCTTTGACTTGCAAGGCTTAAAGATATCTTCGCCACGCTTAAGTGCTTTCACCAGCTCCTCTTTAGCAAGCATCCTGGCGAGGAAGGATACAGACCGCCAAGTGATAAGGGTTATTCAGCCAACCGTCCATGAGCACAAGTGGTTCACTGCTAACGTTCTACACATATTAATCCAATGCTCAATAATTGATTCGTGGTGGACTGGCAAGTGCTAGTTTCCTTTGATGAAACCCCTGTGGTGAAGGGCTTCATCTCTGTCAGCGTCGGTCTCACCTCAGGAGCTGCATGGCTGATTGGTACTCCTCCTTCTCCCACACGTTCCCCTCCAGGCACATTATATGAAGCTCCCTTATCTGCAAATAAAGAAGACAGGAAAAATGGATTGTAGTAAATAAGAACAGCAAGGCGTGTTTTCACATGGACAGAGGTCAGGTACTCCCAACAACGCTTGAGGTAGGTCCTTAGTAGGGACGGAAATCAGCAAGGACCTCACAATACGATATTTGAGTGCCGATACCACACGTATTGCAATTCTGTAAATATATTCTGATATTTATATATGGTTTAATGTTGTGGTTCCGGTTCTACAGGTCATTTCTTTTAATGAATGTGGCCGAACAGATCAGAACAGAACATAGTTGATGCAAATTGACTATTGGTGAATGCACTAGAGCGCCCTCTGTAGGACGGTACTAGTTTGCTTCCACTAAAGATAGCATTGACGTTTGTGGCTCACTTTATTGACTTTTGAGTGAATCTGACAATACAAGTTTTGCGTAGGCCAAGAACCCCCCACCCTTAGTCCTTAAAACAGTGTGCTCTTGCCTGCTTGCCGAGGGGGTATTTAGGGAGCGAGTTGGTGAGAGTGTGTAGACATCTCAGGATGGGGTAGTAGTTCTTGTGATACTTGTGCAGACCTTTCAGCAGCTTCTTGCAGGTTTCCTTGAAAAAACAAAAACAAAAACACACTTACTTGAATGCAATTGTTCAGTCCCCTGTTCCTGTTTAGCATACCATATGTTCTCCACAATTACTGAGTGTACCTTCACATGTTCATCGTTAGTCAACAGATCCACTTGTTCCTGAGGTTTCTGCTGCTCGACATACCTTGGGCGAAACAAACAAAAGACTGTGTGCTGAATAGTCCATAGCGGTCACAAACAAACAGCCACTAAACCATAAGCTAGCTATGGTTTGTAGTTTAAGCAGAGCTCTTCGCGAGTGAGTGGGAGCGAAAACGAGAGATTCACTTGTTTTTAGACGACCAGGTCAATGGAACAGACTTCGTGGCAACTGGAACCGATGGCATCCAACTCAATCCTTTACCGATTCCTTGACAGGGTGTTCCAAACAGCAGATCATGTAGCTATAAGAGCTGGACAGAAAGGAAGCATTGCTTTCCTATCCAATCAGTCATTCACCTCCAATGGTGGAAATGTCCAATTTGACTAGCAAGATGGTGCGACAGTCCACATAAAAATAACGCTAAATACCCCATATACAGTACAGTTGGGATTCATTTTTGCGTTCCTTCCTACATCCCAACCATCACACAGGCACGGAGCGAATGATAGCAATAAAGGTATATGTAGTTAATTTCATATCTTCTCTTGTCCTTGCACTGCATTGCTGGAATGAGCTCCCGACCGATGTCAGGACAGCCGCTCATCAGCTTCTGCAAGAGACTGAAGACTCACCTTCTGCAAGAGACTGAAGACTCACCTTCTGCAAGAGACTGAAGACTCACCTATTCAGAGTTCACCTGGACTCTGCATAGCTTCCCTTCTTACCCCTCCCCACTCACCTCTCCTCCCTCCCACTTAATCGAACAGGGCTTGAATCCTGTCCCTAGCACTTATGTTTGTACCATCCTGGCACTTGAAATAGTACTCAGCACTGTGTAGCATTGTATCCTGGCTACCTTGCTTTTTTACAGCAAGGGGTCAACCTAGCAATTATGTGCTTGAAACTTGTTCTATTCAAATTTTACTGTACTGTCAGCGATATATTATTTAACTCTTTTTAAAAATGTACCTATTGTAAGTCGCTTTGGATAAAAGCATCTGCCAAATGTAAATGGTAAATTGATTTTTTACATAGCGCTTTTATCCAAAGCGCTTTACATTGCCTCAAATTCACCCATTCAGACACCAACGTTGGTGTCAACCATGCAAGGCAACAACCAGCTCAGATCAGGAGCAGTTAGGGTTAGGTGTCTTGCTCAGGGACACCTCGACAATTAGCTAGGCGGAACCGGGGATCGAACCAGCAACCTTCCGGTTGCCAGACAACCGTCTCTACCTCCTGAGCTAGTGCCGCCCTAAAAGACATCAACATGGCCTTAACATTGACACATCATCTCCATGACATCAGTAGTCATACTGATTTACATATGGCAGAAATGTCCTAAATGTAAATATACAAGAGACAGGATAGCGTAGCAGCTAGGATGAGCGTCTCCCACCCAATTCAATCCCCATTGTCTGCCAACAACTCGTAGGCAATCCTCGAGTAAGACCCCTACTAACCCCACTCCTAAATAAGGACCTGAATCTGAATCCCCTTGTAAGTACTCAAAAGGCGTCTCCTAAATGAATGAATGAATAGTAAGTACGGTACCTCCTGAAGGAGGCCAGCTGCCTGACAGACTCCAGCCCCTGGTGGCTGAGCTGCGCGGCGGTCCCCACCACCTGCTTCTTCCCACAGCACAGCATGCTGAGAGGCTGGCTGAGGAAGTGCTCCAAGAGGGCCAGCTGTGGTACGTAATCAGAAACACACACACACATCACTGATCTGCAGACAGCATACAAAAGAGGAGGGAAAACAAAGGCACATACAAGAAAGAATTAAAAAAAGGAGACTTGGGAGATCTCCCAGTTACCTTCAGGCCCTTGATGAAGTTCCTCACAGAGAAGTCGTGGTAGAGGAAGATGCTGACTAGCACCTGCAGAACTTTGCCGTTGGGCTTGAACGGGAAGTGATGGGTGAGGATCAACTGGAAACCCCCCCCCCACGCAAAGAAGCAGACAGGACATGGAATATCCAATTTAGCTAAACTTGATCAGATGTTTTTGGTCACCATTTTGGAATTAGATAGTAATTAGTTGGTAATGTTCAGTCCAGACACTGGGCATTTTGGATACTAACTGATTAATTTAATCAAAGTAAAAGAATAAAATGTAAATATGTTTAAAACCACATATTTGAGTATCTTTAGGCTTACTGGGCATACAGGACAGTTGTATTTGGGAGCTGTGTCTACCTTGTCTATGACCGTAGCCAGGTGCTGGGTGCAGGAGAGGGATTGGAAGAGCTCTATGCAGAGCAGGGAGGACACTGAGTGGGGCAGCACATGCTGGATGGTGCTGGGTGACGTAGCGATGCCAAAGACAAACATCAGGGGAAGCTGTTCCACGTATCGACTGCACACAATAAAGAGGCATATCAGGCACAAAAATGGTGGATTCTCCAAGGAAATGTAAGAAATTCAAAGAAAATATTCAGAGGAGCTCCCACCCTGAGCAGCGGGTACCTGCAGATCAGGATGAAGTCTTGAAGAACTCTTGGGTTGAAAGCCTCCAGGTCTTTGAAAATAATGACAATGGGGGGCCGCTGTGGCTCATCTTCGTTAGAACTACGCTTCTTACCGGGAGTGTTGGATTTCTAAATTAAAAAACAAAATCGTTAATAAGCGATTTCATGTTTCATGCGATGTGTGTCTCCTGTTGCCTAAATTTGAAGGAGCGGAACATTCAACAAAGTGAAGATTTGTCGCGTCACCTACCTTTGTTTTGTTCTCATACCACTCACAGAGGGTGGCGAGGGTGCATTTCGCCCCCTGTTGGCGGGGTTGGGTACCGCTCGGCTGCTCAGCTCCATCCTCCTCCTCATCCACAGACACAGCGGTGCCCATTAGCCGCTCTAGAACTCTCTGCATGAGGTTCTTTAACGCTGAAAAACAGAGTTTCAAATGTTATGATCCTTTCTACTGCAATATTGGTGGCATTCAGTCAAATGAGAATTATGATACAACTTGCTTTCTAACCTCCACACTCTTTTGCCTGTAAAAAGGCCACATGAGGAGTCACAGACTGCTGAAGTAGTTCACACAAGCTCTGGAAGGTCATGTCATGATCGGGAACATTGACACCTGCAGAGCAGAGATAAGTTTGACCATTTGGGAGGTAAATAAAGAAGAAAAATCAGGGTTACATATTAAAACAATTGCTTAGCTGGTAGATGTTCCACTCTGGCAGGTAAAAGGCAAATTCTTTAAGCTAATAGTGGACCCTGCTTAGTAGTTGTAGTTTAACCAAAATAACCTGCTTAGTAATAATACATAATTAACGTAATTCAACCTGCACTGAATGTAACAGTTTCCTTATAGCCATCACTACTGTTAAAATATTTTCAGGATAATTTAAGTTTTATTCTTTGGTTTTTGATTTATTCTTTACACGTTTGCCACTTGAATGCTTTCGAACAAAAGTGATGGCAGCAGTGCAGTGGAAAAACATAACACAAAACAATACTTGGGAGCTTGTGTAACGTAGCTAATAATGAGTGCAATGCCAACCACTGGTTCCTCATTGCTAGCATACCAAGGACAAGGGCAGCAGTGGGAATCTCACTGGCCCTCATACAAGACACCCAGTCATCTGCGTTATGTCGGAAGGTGGAGCAGCATTTCCTGATGAACTGCAGCAAGCCTTCGAGGATTTTCCTGTTGAGTTCATCCTGTAAATTCTTAGAGACAATACAAAGTAATTCAGGATAATTGAATAATGTTGTAATGTAGCCTGTGTGCTGAATGTACAACGAAGAGGCATTAAGAAACTGGCATTTAAAGCTCCCTTTCCTTGAATGGTTTGCTGTGTTTCGACCAACACTTCTTAGATAGACGATCAACCATGTGAACCAATTGGATGATATATTATATATATATATATTCCTGTATTTGTAACCAACGCGATATAGCCATAACAGTACATAGACATAACTGGACATTATGCTGAAGAGGCTATTCTATATTATAGAACTAGTTTACAAGATCATTACATGTTTTACTAAACACTACCGGTAAACAAACTACCTCTTATCACTAGGATTGACTCCAGTAAGTAGTTTTCGATGTAGACTATGGCACTTCTCCTCACCTCTGTGTCAGCTTTAATGGTCTCCCACAGCTCCTGACAAAGTTTGTAGCGCAAATTACTGTTCTCACTGCCATCACAGCCATGACTGAAATAATCCGCTGAGAGCACAAGGAGAACGAAATAGTCAAGAAATACTCATACAACAGTAATTATAATAATCAATGAAATTGGTTTTGTAGTGGATGCAGCGTCATCAGATTATGAACAATTGCTTACCTACGTCGCAAGTCTTCCTTCTCTTTTTAGCATTAGGCTTAAAAACAAAGCAGCCCTGAAACAGCAAAGTTTAACCGTGGTTAAACGTGAAGCTGATGATGATGATCCCGTGAAAAACATCCCGTTTCATTGACACCAACCAAGCTTACTTGTCACTCCATCCATCTTAGATGTCTATGTTGTTACCATGCGTCAAGCATACAAGTTCACATATACACGCTGCACTACGTTACCTTTGATAGAGACGAGGTCGACATGTCACCAGCTTACACAAAAAAGAAACTATAAATACATTGATTAAACGAAGAAATGTCCAGCAACAGTCTGGGTTATGCAGAATAGTGTTTCGTATGTCGTATTTTGTCATACATATCTATCGGCTGCTGCAGACGCCGAGCGCTTCCTGCGGTATACTTCCCGCCAGTTTGACGTCTGCACAAGCTGCATTCGCTACCAATGTTATTTAACGTGAGCAGTTTCTCGAATGATCATACTACAGCGGTCAATATAGTTGTCGCCGGTAACACTGTGACACTACAGAAACCGTGCTTTTTAGCATGTCGTGATTTAACCATATTTCTTTGTTATTTCAGGCATGGTGAGTTTTCAACGTCACTGATCTTGAACACTACCTGCATGCGTGACACAGACAGGATGACACGTGTGTGTTTGTCTGCACAGACCAAGTTGTAAACAGTTGTCAAGGTTCCCAAGAAGGGACATTTACTGGTTTATTTGAACTAGAAACAATACCTGAACATTGCTGTTTTTAATGTACGATCAGACCCGCCAGTTTCTGTGAAAGTGCAGGCCTACATCTTGTTACAACAAGGTTTAACTACTACATATTGTTACAACAAAGTTTAACTGGGCACAGCATCTTTGTACGTTCATTCCTTGTATGTCAACTCGAGAATAAACCTATTTTACAGGCTATGGATAAACAGATGCCTGCCAGGAATTGTGTGGCATGTGAATTGCCAATAATCAACGTTTTACTAGAAACCAGGCAGGTGGCTTTGGTTTTTAACTTAACTAGTTTTAGAAGAATGCAACTTGCATATTGTCCAGCATGTTCGATGTCTGTGAGGCTTTTAATGTCATTCAGCAATTTTTCTATTATTAGTTCATTTTGGTTTATGACTAATCTCATTCATTTTCTGTTAGTTTCTAACATAAGTTTCTAACCCTTTCTTCAATTTCCCTTCCTCAGAGGCTTACACTACTAAACGCAGGACTGAAGCTCTTTATATGATAAATGAAAATATAACTAAACTGGTTCCCAACTCCAACTGGACTCCTTTACTCATGCTAAATGTAACTGCTCTCTTATTGTGCCACAATAGAGCCTGATAACAGCCATTACAAAAATAATAATCCATAGATACAAGATTTACAAAAGGTACAGGTTACATTTTATTGAACACTGTGTGGAAGACATGTAAATATTACAGATAGGTCTACTAGTGTTGAGAAAGGATGAAATAAATACAAACAATACTTGAAATCCCATAGGGATATATAAAACAGTTTTTAAAAGTCTCCATTTAGCAAAAAAAAAAAAAAAAAAGTTCAGTACTAAGCATCATAAATACAAACATGTTTCTAAAATCTATGCCCTAAAGATTACCTGGTTATTATACCTAACATACATACTTAAAATCATCCAAGACATATATTTCATAAGTACAAAATAGTCAATTTCCTGTTTAACTGGGACAACTTTTGAATAGTTGGAACTCTGATGCACTATCAACAAACCATTCTGCAGCATGGTACTTTCTCGTATCCTGAGTGAGAGGTTGAAAATAAAGCCCAGGCTACGATCCACTACAAAACCACTTTTTTATGATAACTATGGGTCTCATATCTTGTAGCTGCTTGAGTAAAAGGTCAGCACCATCTGAAAATGTTTTATCCACTACAATCTTAACATTGTTCACCGATTTGAGATTAAGGGGATTTCTGAAGTCAACTAGATTTGCACAGTCACTTAATTCATCTGAGAATTTACCCCTTTGGGCTGATTTTTGTCTGATAGTGTGTTGCCTTTTGGCTGGCAGTTCAACACCGGCTCTATCACTCAGTTTCCGTTTGGAAGCTTGGGTTGACTCTGAGGTTTCTAAAAATTTTAAGAAGGAATCTTCAAGTTCTGAAGGCTTATATGATCCGGGCAGAAGACCCTCATCACACTGTTCCTCTTGAGGCGAGGGAGTACCAGGATTTGAGTTCTCTCTGGAACTGCTAACAGTTAAACGGTTTCTGAGGGTCTGCATCCTCTCTGAGCAAGCTGGTGTTGGATGTGCAGGCTTTCTAGGACGGCCCTTCTTATTCCCCTCTGCCACTGTGGAAGCTTGAGATTCTGAACTCTCATCGGTGGATAATTTGCTATAATCCTGGGCTATTCTATCCTCAGTGTTTGGGCCGTTGGGTTTTACGCCTTCAGTTTCACTCTCTTCGGCCTCACTCACTTCAGACGAGGAGCTTGTGGACATGCCTTCCGATTTGTTAGCATCTTTGAACCTGGAACGGGAATACTTTTTGCAGAATATGAACTGGCTCCTATGGTCTTCGATGTACCTCTCTGTGAGGCCATGAGTGGTGTAATGTTTGAATATGCTCCTCTCTGCCTTCTCCACCGTGTCACAGCCAATTATCATACACGGGTACTGCAAGGAGGACTTCTTTGTGCACAGGGCAGACGCCTCCTCATGGGATTTGAGTGCAGGTTTTCCAAAACTGCTCCAATGATCCATAGACTTGACCTCTTTCTTTTTTATGTTTTTCTTTTTTACTTTGTACTTGCTTTCCAAATTTTCTTTCCCATTGCTGCCTTGGCCAAACAGGCCTACTGATTTAGTCCTCCTACCGTCGCTACTTTTAGGATCATAGACATACTCATGCTTTTTTATCAGATGTCGCAGTAGGTTCGATTTTGTAGTGTAGACACAGTCACATCCGTCATACTCGCACTTAAATGTTGTGTCCACTGACCCACTCTCAGAGATGGCGATTTCTTTGTGGAAATTCTTTATGTGCTCGATGTACTTGTCTACAGACTCAAAGGGAAGAGAGCACTCCTCCCTATCGCATTTAAACGGCCTTACGTTCATGCTGGACATCATAGCAGTGGCTTTATCACGGGTGAACTTGTGAAGCAAAAGGTAATGCTGAATTAACTTAGTGATTCCCATGAACACTCTGGAACAATCTTTGACTTGACACCTGACCTCGTCATCTTTTACTACGCTCTCTTGCCCACTTATTATACTAGGCTTTTCAGTGTCACCTTCTGCTCTGGTCAGGGGCAGGGATGCCTGATGCATAGCCCTGTAATGGAGGATAAGGTTTTGCTGAATGGTGAATGCAGCACTGCATCCTTCATGAACACAGCGATATGGTCTATAAGGGCTGAAGGCGTTGTCTGGGTCACCCATCTTGAGCCCCAACTTTTTCTGTGACTTCTCTCTCTTGGGGTGCTCATCTTTTGTGGGCGAGGTTTTTGAACCGCTTGGTTTGTCTGATGGAACATGGTGATTGGACACTACACTCACCTCCCCAAGCTTCTCGTTCAACTCTGGGGCCGGGTTTGCTCGAGCCTCTCCAGGCTCCTCTTGAGCAGGGTCAGTCATTGATGATGAGCTCATCTCACAGTTCTGCCCGTCACTCAAATAGTGATGAGGTGATGGCAACTTTGTAACAGTTGATATTTCACTGGCAATAACTTCTTCTGCAGAATCATATGTAGCAGTGACCATAATGGGATTGTCGTCATGGTCTGTCTGAGTTTCAATTGCAATATCAAATGGCTCCTGTTTAATGCCAGGTGAGGGTAGTGAAGATCTTGTCAAACGACTCGTATTTGCCTCAGTGGCTGTACGGCTGCTATAGCAATCTTCTTTGGCTAGTCTGAATACACGCCTATTACGTGCACTGAATTTTAGCTTTAGCATCTCTGGCTTTGTTAAGCGATGAACTTTTTCATAATGGATTCTCAAGCCTGTAGTTCTGGTAAATGTTTTAGGGCAAATCTGACAGGGGTATGGAGAAAACTTCACTGGAGTCCTTTTGAGTTCTTCTATCATATCATTAGTGTAATCATGCATTTTAGATAAGTGTTTGAATAATGCCTCTTTAGTCATGAATGCATACTCACAATCATCCTGATCACACTTAAAAGGTTTGGGTAACTTCTCCCGAGACTTTTCCTCACGTTTTTCTTTTGGAGTCTTACTTTTCTCACTGTCATCACTAATGACAACATGTTGCGCCAAGGACATTTTTTCCATTTTCAACTTCTCTTGCGCAGCCTCAATTAAATCCAACCTTTGAAAGGCCTTGGAAATTTCCATTAAGTGATCCTCACTGCGGGGCACGGCCTGGGATGCGTCAGCAGGCTCCGGTGCCTTCTCTTTCTGATCGCTATTTGTTTGACTGGGCTGTTCTGTGGAAGCAGATGGGAGTGGATCGGAGGAGTCTATCATTGAATTTTGGGGCTCTGTTTTAATCACTTGAGGAGTTGTCAAAGTGGTCAAGCTGCAGCTCTCCTGTGAGAACTCTCCGTTCGTCATGTTGAATATCGCTCCATTAGTATCCGGGACGTGAGGGTCATTGAGAAAATCGAGGAATGACGTTGGCAGGTCAGCCGTGAGATCGACTTCGTCCAGCGGCTTGCATTGCGACCGCTTTGAAAGATGGCCTCCGAGCGATTTGGTGCTCGTGAACTCTCGGAAGCATCTCCTGCAGATGACTTTACCATCCTTTATTATCGCGGGCCATTTGGTCCTCTTGCTTAACCTGTTGCGCTTCCCTTTCGGCGCATCGGCATCGTTGCTCTTGTCGTCGGCGGGATTAGGCTCACAGTCGACAGCACTCAAGTCTTCCTCAAACGGGACGTCTGCGGTAATGACACTTTGCGGACCGAGCATGGTCTCAACAGAGCTGTCGATCGGATCAAAACCAGGTGCCTCGGCCTCAGGTGCCGTGGCCTTGGGGATGACAGTAGTGGCTTTAAGTATGCCTTGGGTCTCTGGGATGTCTGACTCACATTTCACCGGGATGTCTGCTGTTATTTTGGGAGGCAGACTGGGTGCTGCATTCTGATCGTATGGAGTGTGGTAAGTAGCATCAGGAAGGTTTTCAACTGTTGAAATGCTATTGTTGTCTATTGCCGTCTGGCATGTCATATTGGAATCAGGTTTTCTTACATTGTCACTGTCCACACTGACCTCTGGCTGCATTAATCCATATTGTTGTCCACCATTGTGTATTTGGGCCCCATTGTCAAGCATAAGTGAGCTAGATACATACTGAGACATCAAAGTTGAATCTGAAGTTACATGTAACATAGTGCCACTGTGTGTAGCTGCCAGTGAATGGTCTCTTTCAGCTGGGAGAGGGGTTGTGGTTTGATAGGGGTCTGGTTGCCACTGAGGGTAACTCCTGGAGGGATATTCAGCCACGTTAAATACATCAGGGAAACAGTTATTCATAGGAGATGAAGGCCAATCCTGGGATACCTCCGAATTCATTAGCCCAGCAGAATTTCCTGGGCTTCCCCATGATGGGTATAGGGTGGGATTCATCATTGGAGTGATAGGCACAGGTTCCACAGAGCCAGGGTAACAGGGGGCAGGTGAGCTTGAACATCCCATGGGATAATCCATCTGCTGCATCCCAGGTGTGTTGCATAGTGGTGGTATTTGTGGATTCGGGGATCTGTGTGACTGACTAGGGGATGCCGATTCCATGGTGGATATTTTCTTTGCAGCTATTTTTACCACTTTGTTGTATTTCTTGGCTAATTTCCAGTCTTCAAATATTTCAGGGTGTTGTTTCTTCACATGCCGCGAGAGACTTTTATTTGTGCTGTATGCACGTGTACAGTCCTTGTATGGGCAGCAATGCATGTTCTCTTCATTGCCAGTTGCAGCTGGCATGCTAGACGTATATCCTTGTGAGGAGCATGGGTTTTCAGCTTTTATCTGAGATGGAGAAAGAATCTGAGGTGGCACTGTTTGAAAGACATGAGTAACTCCATTGTCAATGCCTTCTCTCGGCGGAGCATCTGCATGATTTATTGTGCAAGGAACGGGGTATACCGGTGGATTCTCCACGTGTTCAACTACTATGGTAGGATGCTGATGCAGAACTTCAGGTGGCACTTTTGCATCAACTGTTGCTGGAGCAGGATTTGTCAGTGGAGTATAGCATTTCTCTGGTTCTTTTGCCTCCAAATTCTGATTCTCTACAGAATTGAGCATGCTCTCGATTGAGTGTTTCACCCTTACAGGAATAGGCTCCTTGAGAATGAGAGGAGATTTGGAGGGTGATGTGCTTGCCATTGCCACGTCCTTCATATATGCCTGGGTGTCGATGCGTTCCAGGCGGACAAACGCAGAACACTTATCTTCCTTTTTAGGGGTGCCCTGGGGTATAGGTTGAACGTTGGGTGGCGGCTGAAGGTTTTCGTTCGATGGGGGAGGATTGTTCACCGCATCATGTGTACCATGATTCTCTTGGTGAGACAGGCATTGGGATTGCGGGTGTAAAACCTTTCCGCAGTTAACCATCTGGCTGGTGTATGTAAGGTAATGCTGGGCCTCATGATCATATAACAAATAGGCCTCATTAAAAACCTGCCCACAATTCGGGAACATACACCGAGCCTGAAATTCTGGATGTGTTTTTCTATGCATGAGCAGTTCAGAATTGGAGTTAAAACTAGCTTTGCAATCAAGCTGTATGCAGATATATGGTTTGATGCCACAGTGCATTTGCAAATGATCATTGAGATGTTTAACGTTAACAAATTGCCGCCTGCAGTACTGGCACACCACTTTCTGCTTCTGTATCTCTAGGAAGCGCATCGCTTCTGCATCATCCTTGTGGCACCTTACATGAGCCATGAGATTACGGAAAAACTTGAACGCCTTTGAACAATTTTGAACTGGACAGAAACAGTCCTGGCTTAGCTGTGTTTCAGATGTCCCTTGCGCTTGGTTTACGAGGCTGGTGGAATTGACTTGCGTGTCAGTACTGGTATAGTTCCCATTTGAGGGTTCGATTTTGACTGGGCTGATGTTGGTCTTTACAGCAACCTTTACATTTTTTGACGGACTTTTAGCGGGCTGAACTGGTTTACCAACCTTCCTAGCAGCTTTCATTGCAGCTAGTCTCTCTTTGCATGATTGCTTTACATGGGAAGCAACATGTGGCTCTAAAACCTCCCTGCTTTCAAAACTATCAGCACAAATGGGGCACATATACATACCATCTTTAAAATGCTTCTGAGCATGGCGCACAATGCGGTGACCTAAAAACTCCTTGTCGCATAATACACAGTACTGCATGTACGCTCGCCAATTCCGAAATCGAGCAGAGACAAACCCTTGCTCCCTAAGTTTTTTAGCCTCTCTATTCTTTTCTCTTTCATCCGTAATTTCATTCAGTTCATTTGTAGTGTTCAACAAAAAGTCTTCAAGGTCCTTGTACTCCGGGACCTTGGCCAGTGCACTTTCCTCCTCTTGTTCCTCAGCGTCATTTAACGTGTCTATAGAAGACACAATGGCCGCTTCTTCGCCCATCAATGCCAAGCAGTTGCGCTTCAAAGTTCTCCAGTCCCAGAACTCTGGATCAAAAGGCCACTGTGTCTTCAAGGCCAGCAGTAACTCACAGCGCAAAGAATTAGGTACTGGCAGGTTCCCCTCCTCCTCGGGCTTTTGGTCCGGTTCGTTGTACAGGGACTCCACGGAGTAGTACGAGTCTACGGTAGGCTGAAGGAGGAATTCAGTCAGCTGGCAAGCGCGCTTTACCTCAAGATCATTTGGCAAGAGGCAGTAAATAGTTTTGCAGATGGTAGACTTGCTGTCCTTATGGTCACTAGTCGTCATTTTAACGGCTTGAATGCACATTTCGACACACACTGGAAGCCCCACCTCTCCAACCTGATGGTGAAAAACACAACATAAAAAAAACAACATTAGTCAATTCCTTTGGAAAATATAAATGCAGACCATATCACAGTTGACGTCTTACTGACAGGTGGTGCGATCAACGATCATATCGTATTTTTGTGTTACATTTTTTTCCATTTACCTCATTTTGGATTACTTTGATGAAAAACAGAATGTGACAGACACTTCTGCACAGCAGTGCCATCTTTTTGCTCTGCTCTAGAAAGACATCAACCGAGGACTCCAGCCGTATTAGTAGCTTACTCCAGAACAACGTGAGTTCCCTGGAAGGGCACATCAGAATAACACCAGTAGAAATATTAGCACAGACAAATCAATTCGGTTGGATCAAAACATTTCAAAAACATCCATAATACTTATGCACGCAGTCAACAGAAATTAAATACGCTTTGGGTGGGAGGGAACCTCATCTTCCACTTCAAAATAGCATGACAATGAGTGTGCAGATGAAAGTGTAGAGCTCAAAACCCTTGTTGGAAACACACCAGGCACAATAAACCTCTTCTTGGAGAAGCTGTCGCTTGAGGAAGGCAGTACATAAACACAGGGCTCCCTTCTCATCTCCCTCCGACTCCAGATTACAGATCATGTCAAGAGCATCTTTACAGTCTATGGATGTGATCTGTTGATGGAGACGAGGAAAATAAGACGCGACAAGCGTTATTCAAAGATTTGTTATTCAATTCAAAGAACTACATACAATATCTATATAGATCATTATTATAATGTAAATTCATCAAGTCATTATTATAGCAGAGGTAAACAATTATAACATTATTGGCAAAAGAGAACCCTTTACAATCTGTGGCGTGTACCATACTACCATTAAATAAAAACACAATGCCATTCCATCACACAACATGATCTTTGGTGGGTGCATGGTGAGAAGACTGAAGAACCACTTACTTCTTCCATGAGCTGCTCTTGAGATTTCGTCATACAGATGCACACCAAGTAGATTTGCTTAAAGTTCCCTTTTCCTTCATATCCAGGGTACTCAGAGCATATCTTGGCAAGGATTGCAGCCTTTTCAATACTGTCCACTTTGATCAGATGCTTTAGTCTCATGTTGAGGAGCATAGGACCTTCCAACTCCAGAAATTCATGGACTACAAAGAGCAAGACAGAAGCAGAGGGAAACATTTACTAATTCAAACATTAGCTAAACAACTGATGCAAGACACCACAACTCTTCTTCCAAACAAATACACGTGTCCAAGTCTTTTCACACTAAAGACGAGCAAACCTATTTAGCACAAGTAACAGAAAAAGCTTACATTATTTAAAAAACTATCAAGATTGTCTTTAAAGATGTGCATTGATTGCATGATGTGGACTTTCACTTAACCTATATCTAACTGACCTTGCTCAGTCTGTGGGGATCCACTGGACAGGATGCTGCTTAGAGTGGCATTGGACCACACGCCGCCCTGCTGTGCCATGACGGACAGCACGCAGAGCTGTGTGTTACCAGTCTCTTGCAAAAGGCTGTGTGCCAACTGGGGAATGAAAGGAAGCCGTGCAGGTGGTTAGACTCGACATAAAGTGCTGCAGCCATCTCACAACCATATATGATTTCATCACCAAGAGTAAAACGACGAAGAAATGATAGTACAGACTCCCTGATAGTTAATACTTTCACTGACCTTCATGGAGGACTTGAATTCCTCCCATAAGGCAACAGGGACATGCTGGGGCAGTAAAAGTAGCAACTCCACACAACTCCTGTGAATTCAACATCACCATCCATCAGGGCAAAATATAGTTCAAGGACAGATACAATGCGCCATGCATAAAGATGTCTAATGGATCTAAATATACAAATTTATGGCCAGAAGTTGCACATCACAATAACATGGGAGACAATGACAATAAAGGCTAGGTTCTTGATGGATCCTGTGTAAACATGAATGAAGATGTGTGAATAGCCCCACTATTTGAACACTGTGGTTTTGCAGTGCATGTGTGTATTTTACCGTCAGCATTTTTTTCCCTGTAAACAACATGGATGATGAGCGAATGACTTAGCAACAGACAGTCAGGGTCTATTTGAACACAAACACATTACGCTCAATCACAGTAAGAGTACCAGGTTTCGGTATTCCTGTGTGTGTGTGTGTGTGTGTATAATAAAGCTGTGAACGTGTGTGTGCAGTGTGTGCAGTGTGTGTGCGCAGTGTACCGAATACCATACTCACAATGCTAACTTTTCAAGTAGAAGTGGCACATTTTCACATTCAGAGGAGAGACAAGAGGTGGCCTTTGCGAAACTGAGTATGGCCACAGTGTACACCTCCAGCAGAGGCAGTGGGTCTTCATCTGTCTTCCACCTGCCAGCATTTTCCACTAGGACCTACAATACGAATGTGAACAAAACGAGGGAATGAAGTCCATTAATGAATGCTCCCTTCCCTACTGCGACAACAATGTAGCTACTACAATATGTATCTACAACGGACACGTTTACCCAGACAATAAGAAAAGTCAGCGGTCACAATGGTATACAATGTAAAGCAAGTCGGAACTGAACGCTACAGTACTAATCAGCCTTGATTTTAGAAAACCAGGGTAGGTAGGAACAACGCTAGATTAGCATACATGTGTAAAGCTTTGTTTAACTATCAGAAAGGTCATGCAAAGTTTTAAATGTAATGCAGAAAAATAAAATGATATAAACATTGTGATAATTACATGGGGAAAAAAGGCTTACGTTTCCTTGACTACTTCTTACACTTCTTACTTATTACAATAAATTGTTGGTTGCTATAATTATATATAGAAGAAACAAGCTTGGTAGATCACATACAGTAGTGGTCCTCAAATGGTCTGGCCTCAGGACCCACATGTGTCATTAATCATTAAAAAATGTATTTACCAATCTTGGAGTAATCAACGATGCCTTAGTGTACTTAAAAATACTGCTGAAAATGCCCTGGCAACCCATACCAATTGAGAACCACTGACATACAGTGTATTATATAATACATTTTTGTCAATAAAACATGTAGTATATCATTATTACACTAAGAGTAACAAACATGTTCTGTTAGACCATTTACATAAAATACATGACAAAAACATGCAGAGCTGTATTGCTTATTATGGTACAAGCAATGAGTCTTGGACACCGTTATAATGTATTCTTGAGCATTGATTGGTTGGTTCAATGACTGAAGAATGGCTCATCTATTCTCCCTTCTTGGTCATTCAACCAAAAGTTAGAACCTTGATCAGGAAAGCACCTATTGAAAACGGCAGTGGTTATCTGCAGATGTTAAACTTCTGCAGCAATCATGGCATCTTGATTAATGCAAAAGTAAACACTGTGGAACGTAGCACTATCTATATGCACATACATATGAATTGGCATCCTGAGCTCAAAATGGAACAAACATTATGGCACAATATGGTTGATTTTGTCAAAAAGTATTTACCAGCGGACGCCCTTCAGATACTTGTATATATTATGTACTATATGATGGGACTGCCGTGAAATATACATCACGCTGTGAGACATCGTAGTGAGCGTCATACTTTTCATTTAAAAGAATACAACTATTTGCCAGCTGCAGGAATATGTTAATTCCTAGGACTTGAGTGTGTAAAGGCCGGTGATGTGGTTAACTACGGTAATTAGGGCATGCGGCCTTGGCTAACACCTTGTTTAAAAAAATCACTGATTTTCCCCGTAAAATAACGCAGACTATCAAAAGTAGACAATGTGTGCAACAACTCAAAACCCCGAGAAGAACCCAAAGAGTAAACTATCGGGTTTCAACGTGTATCCCCGGTGCCGTTAAATTAAACTAAATGCAATGCAACACACATGCAGCGATTATTTCCAAATCTCGCTAGCGATCCATTTTGCACAGCATGACCACCGAACTGGGGACCCTGCATACCAGCTAGTAGCATTCATCTGGACCTAGCTATCCGGCCCGGGGGGGAGAAAAAACACCAATGCGTGGTCGCTGCCATCACATCAAGGTCAGTTCTTCACACGGGAATCGTGAGAAGGTGCATGTACATGTTGGCGAGCGGCACACGGCGTTATAACGGGCGGATACAATCGCGGAGGAACGGTTTTCCCCCTCTCATCCCGAAAAGGCAAGCCAGGCTAGCTAGCTAGCTAGCCGCTTAGCTACATTGTTGTAGCCGACGTACACGCGCATCCTCGGCCAGGAAGCCAGGAGGGTTGCAGGCTGCCCGGGACGAGAAGGAGGGAAACGTGCTTACTTGGCAAAACTCCTGGCAGAAATGCAAAGAGGCCTCCAACGGCGATCCCGGGCTTTCTTGTAGTGTTGCGGTCAAATTGTGAAAACGTTCTCGGAGTCCCTCGATAGTTTTCCGTGTATCATATTCCTTCTCTGTCTCCCCCTCCGCCATCTTCACAACAATCACGACCGCGTACGCACAGATGTTACGTTGCCAGACTCGCACGGACACGCAAGAGGGGGAGGGGAGAGCGCACCAGTGTGTGTGTGTGCTCCACATTCTCTGATGTCAACAAAGCATCAATGACCTTACAATGACACAAGATCGCAATCTACGAACTAGGCTAGGACATTTGCCCAGCAATTTAACCCTATCGTATAATATACACCTTTTGCAAGTTATTTTTTAAATGATTTGGTCTGTGACCTTTTTTATAGCCACCTGCTGCTGTCCAGGTTTCCTAAGAAAAAACGAGGTTCCATATCTGAGTGAAACTTTTGAGTAAATAAGGTTTGGTGCACCATGACGATTTAAGGGTTCATAGATGATACTGGATGCTGATAATGTTTGACTAAAATGACCAACCAAACAGGGGTTCTTATGAAGTGTTCTGAATTTCAGTATTTCTTTCATATTTATTTATTTATCAATTTATCTCTTACAATGCAGAACCAAAATACCATCAACAAACACACAAGCAAACAATAGCTAGACAACTCAACGGTAACATATACCAGGGGTGCAACCAAACAAATACACGTATATTTTGTCACAAATTAGTGTAGTCTAACAACTGCAGATGCTGCTCCTTCAGAAGTAGACCTATAGTAGGCCAACCAACTCATGTTTATATACTTATCATGCATCATCTCCTTTTATTGTCTTATTGCGTTTAACTGATTTATGAGCAGCCATCTACCCTGCAATTGTACCTAGTTGATCGGTGGAAGTACAAACATAAAATTAATATAGTTATCAATCATTACAACTAAGAAATCAATGTTTTGAATGGTTTGCATATGGTTTACATGGTTATTTACATATTTTGCATATAATATATATATATATATTTATATAAAATATGTTTTTTTTTAAGTCTGCCGATAACATCAGGTATAACATTGAAATCAGCAGGTGCATAACACCTTGGCTCACACAACACCATGAGAGAAGATGTAGTCGACATGTTTTAATAAAGTTTCTTTCGATAATTTATCAATTAACCTACCGAGAGATTTGATTGTATATTTGCACAACGCCACAAATGGGAATACAGCAAGAGAGGCGTGTTCTTGAACTGAACACGTTTAGAAAGAATGAACACCGTGCACAGATTATAAATGAAGACGAGTTTGTTGCTGAAGATCTTTTCTGAAAACAGGGACACAGACAACCTCTATTGTTTATGGTAATGGCAAGAACCGCAGTGGCACCCTGTCTGATTCATCACCATTTCTGTTTTGTCTCCTTTGATAACCTCCACCTGAAAAAGGATGGACAGAGAGAAAGAGAGGAGCTGTTAGCTGGTTATACGTGTATGTACTGTGTCACATCCTCCTGTTCAAGCACTGCCACTTTATATGTCAAAAATGTAGCATATAATGATGATGGTCTCTACTGTAACTAGGCCTATGTGTACATTCACATTCTGTGTTATTTACATGTTACACTCTCTTTTTAATTATTTGACTGTCCTGTAATTCTGCTGCTGTGTGATACACACATCCTGTTGTAACAATAAGTCATAACAATAGAAATGTAGTTCAGTCCCCTAAACACAATTTCTTGCATGAAGAAACAAATGTTTGTCATGTATGCCACTTTAGCCAAAAGATTTCAGCCAAAATATTTTGAGCAGGTTAAAAACAAAAAAGCTTATATCATGGGATTATATCGTTTTGTCATGAAATAGTGGTTGAATACCCCATGTCTAGCCATTGCTACACAACAGGTGGCCTCCGAGGTTATGTTCTTTTGCACGTTCATGGTCTCCTTGGACTTCAGAGGTGTAGGGTACGCTCTGGAGAAGCAGCAGCCCATGCACTGGTAGACCGGACGCTCCCCAGAGAACCGTGTGTTTCTCCTCAGAGTGCATTCCTCACAGCCCACTGGGGAACAATCAAGACCCAAGATGAAATAAACAAACAAACACACAAGGAAACTAATAGAAAACTTGAGAGTGTTTGGTAGGCCTATTCAACGTTTACATTAAACACCCACAATTAAAACGTGTATTACACCTAACACATACTCTGTTGATACATATAGAAAACATGCACCCTGCACACCATAAGTATTAATGCTATTCTATTAAGCCCCATCAGTAAATGACATCCGTCGATATGGTTTCTTAGTTAGGTGTATCACATTTCCATTCAAAAAAAACAATTAAACTAAAAGTGGACAGTGTCATTGGTCAGAAAAGATCTTACTCTTTGACATGCCTGTGTTTGGGTACGAGTCAGCGATGTAAAGGAGAAAAGACAGCAGGAGAAAAGACAGCGTTGCACATTTCACCGAAGCCATCATGGTGGAAGTGAAAATGAACTATTAACAAGGAGAGACATGAACATGTTGGTTAAAAAATAAACCTACTAATGATAATATCTATGTGTTAAAAAAAGAGAACGAAAGAAGATCAAAATGCTAAAATAGAAGTACATTGAACATAGAAGAACAGGAGTTCAACAGCAACCCACCTTTTCTCTTGGCTGCTGCTGGCTGGTGGAAGTGGTGCGACGAAGTCCCGAACGGCTTCAATATAATAGTTTTTACAAGCGCCCCCCCGAGTGTATATATGCTGCTAGGGATTAGATAACATCCTACAGCCTTATCAGAGATCTCGCTGACTCAGTGGCCACTTAGCTACCTGGCTCATAATCACTTGATCGGAAAAAGGACCGGTAGGCCTACACACGGCGAGAAGTCAAAACACACTCCAATCATCCTTCCATCCTGACTATGAATGCTGCTTCTAATCCCGGGATGGTTGTTACTAGGTAACTGTGGTTATCATTTGTCTTGTCATAGCAAGTAGAGTCTGACGGGATTACTGTTCGCCGTGGACACGTTATCATACAGTATGTGCATGCGTGATGCTAGATGGAAACCTAAATCCTAAGAGCTCAATTGAAAGTCAAAGTGTTCCTCTGATTAAAAGGGTTTGGGG